>SJYT01070621.1:877269-898515 GCA_006410635.1 Cephalophus harveyi | reverse complement strand
AGGATGAGATGGCTGGATGGCATCACGGACCTGATGGACGTGAGTCTGAGTGATCTCCTAGAGATGGTGATGAACAGGGAGGCTTGGCGTGCTGCGATTCATGGGGTCGCAAAGAGTTGGACACAACTGAGCGACTGAACTGAACTGAGGCCAATGAAGAGGTTCATAGGGCGAAGTACCAAAGGGTCTCAAACTCTATAGCTTCTGTCCCATGGAGATAGGGCATGCATCTTCCTGATACTGTATTTCTGCTGAACATGTGTGTTAATTTTAAAAAATGCTTCAAAATTTTAAAGTGTGCCATATTTGCATGGTGTAAGAAGCTGTTTTGTTTTTTTTTTTCTTAAGTAGCCATGGGGATTGCATACATTTTCTCTTATCACTACAAGTTAACTCCCTATCTAGCATCGACTAAATGATTCTTATTTAGCATAGATCAAACTGAATACAGAATAGAAATTATATTTCCATTCCTTTGTGAAAGAAAGCCACTTTCAGCTTAAAATTTCACTCTTCTCTAAGATATCAGCCAAAACATCATAAAACACTGTTAGTATTTGTATCTTGTGGGATTTTATTACTATCTATGTAACCAATGTATTGTAGAAAAGACTAATGATTTTCTGAGAAAGATTTATATACAGAGTCAACTACTTTAAGAGGAACAGTACAATTTTAATTATTTTTGTCCTACAATGTCTCTTTTGAATAAATGTCACGTCTCTTGAGGAAAAAAGATTTAAGTATTCACATAAAATAGGATTATTGATTCATTCAGCAGCCAATATATTGCCTCATAATTGCATTTCATGAAAACCATTGTGTTAAATATTTTAACTTGTTCATGCCAATTTAAAACTGTCAAAATGTACCTTGAAAGAATGACCAACCTGGAATCAATGGCAGGAATTTAAAACTTTGTTATATTTGTAATCCTTTTGGAAAGATCTGATCATTTCAATTGCTATATAAGGATGAAGAGACTCAATAATTATCTGGATAATTCTATACAATAAAAGTTTTCTCAGAAAAATAGAGAAAATTTAGGTGGATTAAAATGTATATGATTTTCCCCTTTAAACTGAAGTTAGTTCTCCTTATTTTGTGTGCAAAGAAATAAAATCAAGTCAGTTATTCTCTGTTAGAAACTCCTGCTTTCAGCTTGCTTTTTGCAAGCCTGTGTAGGCCTTTGCAGTAAATAAGCTGCTTATCATTCCGATTCCCCGCATTTTAAAAACTTGTAGTAACTATGTTTAAATAAAAATGCTGTTTCAAATATTTTCCTTCATAGAATGTAAATAATTCCAGAGAGCATCATATTGTTTTAACTCTCAATGAAAATTTTCCTTCAACTTTATTATATGCCTGTGAAAGTCACTCAGTCGTATCTGACTCTTTGCAACCCATAGACTCTATATACAGTCCATGGAATTCTCCAGGCAGAATACTAGAGTGGATAGCCTTTCCCTTCTCCAGGGAATCTTCCCAACCCAGGGATCAAACCCAGGTCTCCCGCATTGCAGGTGTATATGCCCAGGCTCCAAATAAATTCTGGAATCAATAGATTAGACTCATACAGATATGAAAATAAAGGGGACAGTGGTGATAGCTTACTTACCATTGTATTACTTTTACATATTCTCTGGATGACATATTTTTATTAAATAAGTTGATAAAACCATTAAGAATTGGAGATCTATCTAAGACATCTACTAAATTATTAATAAATACATGAATAATAAATGAAACAAATAATTTCTTAAAATATTTTTCCTAACATACAAAAATTAATGAAAGAAATATGCTAATATTTTATATATGTGCTACTTATCCAAGCTGAATCTACATGTTCACTTCAAAACACTTGGGGAAAAAAAAGGTCGTTTGTTATTTGATGAGTCAATATTAAGCTACATTAAAGACTCCTTATTTGCTTGACCAATTTTTATGCTCAAATTCAGACTTCCCAAATTCCTTAAGAGTTCAAATCAAATTCAAATCAAATCTTTGAATCACACTGAAGTAGCTTTTCCAAACAAAACATGGCTAAGTAAAATATAGCATTTCATCTTTTTTTCACTTCCCTTAAAAGTAATGCACTTATTCAGACTTTGAAAGTATTTCAGGTTCTTTGCATCACATTCAAACAAGGCTGAAATGCATAAAAAGAAAAATGAAAAATATATCACTTAATTCTGCTTTCAAGTTAGCCAGTATTACATTATTTGTTAGTTAACTTTTAGGCCCTAAACTAAATATTCTGAATTAAGTACAATGAGATAATTTACCACAACCTCATACCCCTAATTTAAGATCTTGGGGGTAGAAATATTAATGGATATTAATATTTATCAAAAAAATCTGAGTTTGTATAGTAACTTTAAGGTAAAAAATTTGTAAAAAAATTGTACTTTGTCTTAAGACAATTGTGGCCTTGAACTAGGTGCTCTTTAAATTCTCTTTCAAATTTAAACTATTGATTCCATAGTAATTCCACAGTAATCTTTATTTCTATAAGGATTACATTGAATCTATAAATCACTTTGGGTAATATAGATATTTTAAATTAGCTTTTCCAATCTGTGAACACAGAAAGTCTTTGATTTTTGTATCTCTTTCATTTTCTTTCATTGATATTGTTTAGTTTTCAGTGTACAGATTTTCCACCTCTTTGGTTAAATTTATTCCTTGGTGGAGTATTTAGGGTTTTCTATATATAATATTAGGTCATCTGCAAATAGAGACAATTTTACTTTCTCCTTTCTGATATGTATCTTTTTATTTATTTTTCTTGGCTAATATCTCTGGCTAATTTTTTTGTTTCATTTCTAGCACAATGTTGAATAAAAGTTATGAGAGTGGGCCTCTTTGTCTTTATCTTGATCAGCCTTTTGCTCTTAAGTATGTTAGCTGTGGGCTTCTCACATATTGTCTTTACTATACTGAGATCCGTTCTCTCTATATCCATTTAACATAATGAAAGGATATTGAATTTTGTTAAATGCTTTTCTATTACCGAATGATTATATGATTTTTATACTTTAGTCTATTAATGTAGTATATCACATTTATTGACTTGCATATATTGAACCATTCTTACATCTCAACAATAAATTCCACTTGATCATGGTTGTGAGATCCTTTTAATATATTGGATTCAGTTTGCAAATATTTTGTTGAGGAAATTTGCATCTATGTTCATTAAGCACCGTGGTCTATAATTCTCTTTTCTTATAGCTGATCATTACTTCATGAATAACACTTTGATTACAATTAAAAAGATAGGAAAGCATTGAGACATTATTCCTCCTAAGAATTTATAATATGTATTTAAACCAGAGTATGATATTAGTAAAATAACATTAAAAATTATATATTTTGATTATAATGATCACTTACATAAATACCACACATACTTAAGGTATTAGCTCAATTAATTCAGAAAAAGCAACTGAAGAAAACCTTACGCCCATTCATAATAAAACTCTTAGTAAACAGGAATACAAAAGAATTGCCTCAAATTGAAAAAGAACATTCACAATAAAATCCAGAGCTAACGTACTCGTGAAAGACTGAATTCTTATACTCTCACCACTTCTACTCAACCTTAGAGTTTCTAGCCAGTGCAGTAAGGCAGAACAAACATGCTCACCACATTAGAAAAGAAGTTAAATTGTCTTTATTTTCAGATGACATTATTTGGCATGTTGAAAATCCAAGGAATCCCTCAAAATCAACTAACAAGCAAATTTAGTAAGGTTTTTTTTTTGATACAAGATCAATGTCCAAAAATCAACTGTATTTTTGTTATTAGCAACAAATAATCTCTCAATGAAATTAAGAAAGAAATTTCATGTGTAATAGTATCATAAGAATAAACAACAATTCAAACAGAAATAGAAATCAGTTCAACAGAATATTAATTTTAAGATAATATACACTGAATACCACATAACATTGCTGAGTAAAAAAACTGTTTATGATTCAAAAGTTGAGTACTGTCAAAATAGCATTTAATCCCCAATTTATGTCTTTATTCAGTGAAATTCCTATAAAAAATCCAGTAGAAATTTAAAATGGAAAATAACCCTTAAATGCAATAGCTAAATTATAAGACTCCCAGAAGAAAACATAGGAGAAACATGCATACTTTGGATTAGGAAAAGAGTTCTTAGATATGACCGAAAAAAAAAAAAAAAAAAAACACAACCCGTAAAAGAACAAAAATTACAAGTTGGATTTCAACATTTTTAAATTGCATTTGAAAATTTAAATTGCATTAAGAAAATACTTGGGAGAATTTTTTTTTTTTTTTGCTATTATATTTTCAGAATATGTAAGGGCAAACAACCATTAAAATATAGGCAAATATCTAAAAAGACGTTCCATCAAAGAAGATTTGTGAATGGCTAATAAGTGTGTATAAAAATACTTAACATTCAGTTCAGTTCAGTCGCTCAGTCGGGTCCGACTCTTTGCGACCCCATGAGTTGCAGTATGCCAGGCCTCCCTGTCCATCACCAACTCCCGGAGTTCACTCAGACTCACGTCCATCAAGTTGGTGATGCCATTCAGTCATCTCATCCTGTCGTCCCCTTCTCCTCCTGCCCCCAATCCCTCCCAGCATCAGAGTCTTTTCCAATGAATCAACTCTTCGCATGAGGTGGCCAAAGTATTGGAGTTTCAGCTTTAGCATCAATCCTTCCAAAGAACACCCAGGGTTGATCTTTAGAATGGACTGGTTGGATCTCCTTGCAGTCCAAGGGACTCTCAAGAGTCTTCTCCAACACCGCAGTTCAAAAGCATGAATACTTTGGCGCTCAGCCTTCTTCACAGTCCAACTCTCACATCCATACATGACCACTGGAAAAACCATAGCCTTGACTACACAGGCTTTTGTTGGCAAAGTAATGTCTCTGCTTTTTAATATGCTATCTAGGTTGGTCATAACTTTCCTTCCAAGGAGTATCCTCTGTTGTCTCCTTTTCCTCCTGCCCCCAATCCCTCCCAGCATCAGAGTCTTTTCCAATGAGTCAACTCTTTGCAAAACATCAGGTATACAATATTGGGTGAAAAGAAGAGAATGATATTTATATATACAACACACAGTACAGTCTATAGACTTTATTTCTATAATAGGTCATGAGGCCAGTTGTTGTATTTATGACTTCCCTTTCTTATCTCCCTAACAAATTAGGATTATTTGGCTGATGAGCACAACCAACCTCATTCCTGAACAATCTGAGTTCTTGATGGTCTTGCTTCCATAAACTTGCAGTGATCTTACATTAGCCTGGCAGAAGGTAATCCAAGTAACAGGCAACAATTTTCTACCTTCAATTCAATGAAGCTGTTATAGAATCATTCTTCTTCTAAATTAGCAAATTCCAGAGTCTTAGTTATAGTAAATAAAGCTTTTACAAATTGATCTTTCGTCTCATTATGTTTGCAAGGAAGCCTCTCCTTGTACCTTTCTACCCCCAGTCTTCTGGGATTTCTACATCAGATGTGATGGTCAAATAGCTAACTGCAAATGCTCTTCTGACTCTTAAGATTCTAGAAATTTAAAAATTGTTTTAGTTTGCTGAAATCTTACATTGGATGATACAGTGACTACTCTTCTATCACATATACCTAAACATTTCCTGTCTGTTGCTATTTAAAACTCTCCTTGCTGCGGAGTTTTTTCTTACTGCTTAATTTAAGCGCATAATAACTTCTTTAGTGCTAGTTTCCATGTGCTTTTACACTGCTTTCTTGAATGTGAGTTTTGCATTCCTCATGAGTTGCAATACCTGAAATCTAAGATTTGAATACTTTCTACTTCTTTTCCACTCCCTTTAGTGCTGAGCACCATGTTAGAAAAAGTAGATGCTCAATCGGTATTTGACCGCGGATTTGACTCTCAGGTCATAAGCCTATCACAGCATTTTTCTTTGGTGAGATCTTTAACAAAGCATAAAATCAAATTTATAAATAAGTCAAGTGTACTTCAATTATAAAAAAACATGTGCCCTTTGAAATCAAATCATTTCCTTAGCTGCTTCTGATAGCAAGGATTTGAGCACTTTTACTGAACGCCATGAACAGTATGAAAAGGCAGAAAGATATGACACTGAAAGATGACCCCCCCGGGTCAGCAGGTGTCCAATATACTACTGGGAAAGAGTGAAGGAATAGCTGCAGAAAGAATGAAGAGCCTGAGCCAAAGCGGAAACAACACCCAGTTGTGGTGGGTGAAAGTAAAGTGGTGTCCAGTGGTAAAAGTAAAGCCCGATGCTATAAAGAACAATATTAGAAACTGGAATGTTAGGTCCATGAATCAAGGTAAATTGGTTGTGGTCAAACAGGAGATGGCAAGAGTGAACACTGACATTTTAGGAATCAGTGAGCTAAAATGGCCAGGAATGGGTGAATTTAACTCAGATGACCATTATATCTACTACCATGGGCGAGATTCCCTTAGAAGAAATGATGTAGCCCTCATAGTCAACAAAAGAGTCCTAAATGCAGTATTTGGGTGCAATCTCAAAAATGACAGAACGATCTCATTTCGTTTCCAAGGCAAACGATTCAACATCACAGTAATCCAAGTCTATGCCCCAACCACTAATGCCAAAGAAGATGAAGAACGATTCTGTGAAGACCTACAAGAACTCCTAGAACTAACACTAAATATGTGTGTGTGTGTATATATATATAGATAGATACACTTTTCTTCATAGAGGACTGGAATGCAAAACTAAGAAGTCAAGAGATACCTGACGTAAAGGCAAGTTTGGCCTTGGAGTAGAAAATGAAGCAGGGCAAAGCCTAACAGAATTTTGCCAAGAGAATGCAATGGTCATAGCAAACGCCCTCTTCCAACAACACAAGAGAAGACTCTACACATGGACATCACCAGATGGTCAACACCGAAATCAGATTGATTATATTCTTTGTAGCCGAAGATGGAGAAGCTCTATACAGTCAGCAAAAACAAGACCTGGATCAGACTATGGCTCAGATCTTGAGCTCATTATTGCAAAATTCAGGCTCACTCAAATTGAAGAATGTAGGGAAAACCACTAGGCCATTCAGGTATGACCTAAATCAAATCCCTTATGATTATAAAGTAGAGCTGATGAATAGACTGAACGATTAGATCTGGTATACAGAGTTCCTGAAGGACTATGGACAAAAGTTCCTAACATTGTACAGGAGGTGGTGACAAAGGCTATCCTCAAGAAAAAAGAAATGCGACAAGGCAAAATGGTTGTCTGAGGAGGCCTTACAAATAGCTGAGGGGGAAAAAAAAGAGCAAGACAAAGAAGAAAGAGAAAGACATACCCAACTGAATGCAGAGTTCCAAAGAATAGCAAGGAGAGATAAGGAAGCTTTCTTAAGTGAACAATGCAAGAAATAGAAGAAACCAATAGAATGCAAAAGACTAGAGTTCTCTTTAAGAAAGCTGGAGCTACCAAGGGAACATTTCATGCAAAGATGGGCACAAAAAAGGTCAGAAATGGCAAGGACCTAACAGAAGCAGAAGAGATTAAGTAGAAGTGGCAAGAATACACAGAAGAACTATACAAAAAAGGTCTTACTGACCCAGGTAACCACAATGGTGTGATCACTCAACTAGAGGCAGACATCCTGGATTGTGAAGTCAAGTGGGCCTTGGAAGAATCACTATGAACAAAGCTAGTGGAGGTGATAGAGTTCCAGTTGAGCTATTTCAAATCCTAAAAGATGATGCTGTTAAAGTACTGCACTCAATATGCCAGCAAATTTGGAAAACTCAGCAGTGGCTACAAGACTGGAAAAGGTCAGTTTTCATTCCATTCACAAAAGAAGGCAATGCCAAAAATATTCAAATTACTGTACAGTTACACTTATTTCCCATGATAGCAAGATTATGCTCAAAATCTTTCAAGCTAGGCTTCAGCAGTACGTGAACCAAGAACTTCCAGATGTACAAGCTGGATTTAGAAAAGGCAGAGAAACCAGAAATCAAATTGCCAACACTGATTGGATCATAGAAAAAGCAAGGGAATTAAAGAAAAAATCTACTTCTGCTTCATTACACTAAAGCCTTTGTGTGGATCACAACAAACTTGGAAAATTCTTAAGGAGATGGGAATACCAGACCACCTTACCTGCCTCCTGAAAAACCTGTATGTAGGACAAGAAGCAACAGTTAGAACTGGACATGGAAAAACACGCTGGTTCAAAATTGGGAAAGGAGTACAGAAAGGCTATATATTGTCACCCTGCTTATTTAACTTATATGCAGAGTACATCATGCGAAATGCTGGGCTGGATGACTCATAAACTGGAATCAAGACTATCAGGAGAAATAAATATAAACACCCTCAGATATGCAGCTGATACCACTTTAATGGCACAAAGTGAAGAGGAACTAAAGAACCTCTTGTTGAAGGTGAAAGAAGAGAGTGAAAAAGCTGACTTAAAACTCAGCATTCAAAAAATGAAGATCATGGCAACCGGTCCCATCACTTTATGGCAAATAAATGGGGAAAAACTGGAAACAGTCATATTTCATTTTCTTGAGCTCCCAAATCACTCTGGATGGTGACTGCAGTCACAAAATTAAAAGATGCTGTTCCTTGGAAGAAAAGCTGTTACAAACCTAGGCAGTATGTTAAAAAGCAGAATCATCACTTTGCTGAAAAAGGTCCATGTAGTCAAGGCTGTGATCTTTCCAGCAGTCATGTATGGATGTGTCGCTGGACCATAAAGAAGTCTGAGCACCTAAAACATTGATGTTTTTGAACTTTGGTGCTGGATAAGACTTTTGAGAGTCCCTTAGACAGCAAGGAAGTCAAGCCAGTCAATCCTAAAGGAAATCAACTATCAAACCTGAATATTCATTGGAAGGACTGATGCTGAAGCTGAAGCTCCAATACTTTGGCTACCTGATTTCGAAGAGACAACTCACTGGAAAAGACCCTGATGCTGGGAAAGTCGGAGAAGGCAATGGCACTCAACTCCAGTACTCTCGCCTGGAAAATCCCATGGACGGAGGAGCCTGGTAGGCTGTGGCCCATGGGGTTGCTAAGAGTCGGACACGACTTAGTGACTTCACTTTCACTTTTCAATTTCCTGCATTGGAGAAGGACATGGCAACCACTCCAGTGTTCTTGCCTGGAGAATCCCAGGGACGGGGGAGCCAGGTGGGCTGCCGTCTATGGGGTCACACAGAGTCAGACACAACTGAAGTGACAGCAGCACCAGCAGCTGGGAAGGCTTGAGGGTAAGAGGAGAAGGGAGTGACAGAGGATGAGATGGTTGGATGGCGTCTCTGACTCAGTGGGCACCGAAGAAGTTCTGAGCAAGCTCCAGGAGATAGTGAAGGTCAGGGAAGCCTGGAGTTCATAGGGTCATGAAGAGTTGGACATGACTTGGTGACTGAACAACGACTATGTACCAGGCTCTTTCAGAAGGTCATCCAATTTAATCCTTACAAAAGTCCATGAGAGATGTATTAACTGTTAGAAATCAAGGCTCATATAAAGTAGGTAATCTGCCAAATGCCCCCTCTAGTATGAGTGACAGAGCTGTCTTCTAATTCTAAGTTAACTGCTTTTGTTTTTAATAATGGACCTCGGCTCTCAGAGCTTACCTCATTCCCCAGACATTAGTCACAGGGCTTCTCAGAGAATTTCCTCTTGCAGTAAAAAGATTTTTTTTTTTTTTTTGCTAAACAGGGCAAGCAAAATAATAGATTGCAGAATAATTCTAATAATGCATTTAAGATGCCAAACTCATACCACACCATCTATCCTCAGTGAGAAACTTTTTTTTTCTGTTTTGTCCAAGGGTCTAAAAACAATCTTTGACTTGCCTCAGTGAAAATAAGAACCACAACTTCTAGCTCTCAGAACAAATATAAGTTGTTTTTATTTTTAATTAAGTATGCTTAGCTTAAGTACCTTTTCTCTTAAGGTGTAATGAATAAACTGTGATCATTTCTTTTTGTTTATTCATTTAAGGCGCAAATAAAAGCAGATAATCAATAGATCATAATCTAAAACTAGAGGATTTACAAGTTAATAAGCTTGAGTCAATAGATATTCCATAGTGAAGCCTTCAGTGCTGAACCTGACATAATTTGCTTTGCACTAAGCTAGTTGACTTAATGCTTTAATTTAATGCCAATATTAACTGAAAAATCCAAAGAAAAGGGGAAATTTTAAATCCTATTATACTAAAATGTTTTCAAAGCAACAACACAATCATGTTGCAACTGCTTAAGTATGCCACCAGCATCTGCCTAAACTGTCTGCATGCTGCATGTGTGCTAAGTAGCTTTAGTTGTGTCTGAGTTTTTGCAGTCCTCTCGACTGCAGCCGCCAGGCTCCTCTGTCCATAGGGTTCTCCAGGAAAGAATATTGGAGTGGGTTGCCATGCCCTTCTCCAGGGGATCTTCCCGACCCTGGGATCAAACCCTCGTCTCTTATGTCTCCTGCATCAGCAGGCAGGTTCTTCACCACTAGTGCCATCTGGGAAGCCCAGACTGCCTGGGCTCCGGTCATTGATAACAGTTAACCCCTTGGGAGCCTGGCACATGTGAATTTTGGAAGATGACCTACCTTTGCAGTATCTTTTCTTAGCCTCAAGTGTTATCATTGTTTAGTCTTATAACATCTGCTTTTCCTGACTTACATGCAGACCATTGGAGTTGTGTTTATTTTGAAAGCTGTGTTATTTTGAATCTTTCTATTCCCCTTGATTCCTCTTGAGATTCCTCTGATTCCTCATAAAACAGAGCAGTAAACAGGTCAGAGAGCAGAGGAAGTCTTTCTGGGTTCCTGGAAGGAAAAAGTGAGACCCTTTCTTTATAGAGAAGTACTGTAGATTGGCTTCCACCTTCTGAAATCTGGTGGGACTAATGGGGGTATATTTAGGGTTATGAGCCTGGGCTTTATAGTCAGAATGCCTCCCCTCAAATCCTGGTTCTGCCTCCTATAATTATATCAGTTCAGTTCAGTTGCTCAGTCATGTCCGACTCTGCGACTCCATGGACTGCAACAAGCCAGTCTTCCCTGTCCATCACCAACTCCTGGAGCTTGCTTAAACTCATGTCCATTGAGTCAGTGATGCCATCCAACCATCTCATCCTCTGTCATCCCCTTCTCCTCCCACCTTCAATCTGGGTCTTTTCAAATGAGTCAGTTCTTTCCATCAGGTGGCCAAAATATTGGAACTTCAACTTCAGCATCAGTCTTTCTAATGATATTCAGGACTGATTTCTTTTAGGATGGACTGGTTGGATCTCCTTGAAGTCCAAGGGACTTTCAAGAGTCTTCTCCAACACCACAGTTCAAAAGCATCAATTCTTCAGCACCCAGCTTTCTTTATCATCCAGGTCTCACATCCATACATGACTACTGGAAAAACTATAGCTTTGACAAGACGAACCTTTGTTGGCAAAGTAATGTCTCTGCTTTTTAATATGCTGTCTATGTTGGTCATAACTTTTCTTCCAAGGAGTAAACATCTTTTAATTTCTTGGCTGCAGTCACCATCTGCAATGATTTTGGAGCCCCCCCCCAAAAAAGTCTGCCACTCTATTTGCCATGAAGTGATGGGACCAGATACCATGATCTTAGTTCTCTGAATGTTGACCTTTAAGCCAACTTTTTCACTCTCCTCTTTTACTTTCATCATGAGGCTCTTTAGTTCTTCTTCACTTTCTGCCATAGATAATCATAATTATATGAACATGGACTATTTGCTTCAACTTTACATCCCTTTCCTTATCTGAAAATGAGGATAATAGCAGTGCTATCTCATGAGATTGCTTTAAGGATTAATATACATAAAGCACTTGAAAAGTGCCTACCCTATAGCATGCACTTACTGTCTTAATCCTTTGAGAAACTATTTATGAAAAAGATGAAAAGTACATAGAATATATGCTACAAATAACTTTGAAAGCAGCAGCACTGAATGTAGTAGTCAGATATGTCTTTCTGCACTGCTTTGTATGCACAACAAAAGTCCTAATGTATTCCATCTGTTACCACCCTCACAACCTCGTTTGTGAGTTCCCAGTCTGGTTTTCATTTTGTGCCGTTGCTGGTTGCACTATAGCCAGAATGGCACTGTGTTTGGATTTCCCTTTAAGTAGGCCAGCTTTAGCTTTCTGGTCCCATCATTGTTACCAAAAACAAATCAGTTTGCTTTTCTAAAATAAATGGACTGTAAGTTATGCACTGGTTTTTACCATAGGGTGAAAGTGAAAATCACTCAGTCATGTCTGACTCTTTGCAACCCCATGGACTGTACAGTCCATGGAATTCTCCAGGCGAGAATACTGGAGTGGGTGGCCTTTCCCTTCTCCAGGGGATCTTCCCAACCCAGGGGTCGAACCCAGGTCTCCCTTATAGCAGGCAGCACTCTTCTATTCAGGAGGGATACCGGAAAACAGAGAAGAGAAAGCTCATTGATTTTTATGATGAACATTTTTCCACATTTCTCTCTCTCTCTCTGAAACCACATGCATCTAAGTCTTACCATCAATGTAAGTGGCAGTTATTACCTACTTGTCATTTCATGGGTCTGGATGAACTTGATCAATGCCATTCACACTCCTGTCACTTCAGTTGAGTTACCTACACTGCCAGTACCACACACATAGAGTTTAACTGCCACTTAAAATGTCTTCAAAAAGATTATGCTATGGGCCCTCCACTGACCAGCTGATGTGACCATGAAGGTCTACATCCCATCCTTTTGCTACGAGGAGAGTGACCTGGAGTGGGGATATACAGTGTTTAAGATAGAAGTGCTAATGAATGGGAAAAAAAAAAAAAAAAAACATTTTGTTGAAAAAGGGTACAGCAAATTTCATGCCCTGCACAAAAAGCTTCAGTTCAGTTCAGTTCAGTTCAGGCGCTCAGTTGTGTCCGACTCTTTGAGACCCCATGAATCGCAGCACGCCAGTCCTCCCTGTCCATCACCAACTCTCAGACTCACACTCATCGAGTCAGTGATGCCATCCAGCCATCTCATCGTCTGTCGTCCCCTTCTCCTCCTGCCCCCAATCCCTCCCAGCATCAGAGTCTTTTCCAATGAGTCAGCTCTTCGCATGAGGTGGCCAAAGTACTGGAGTTTCAGCTTCAGCAACATTCCCTCCAAAGAAATCCCAGAGCTGATCTCCTTCAGAATGGACTGGTTCGATCTCCTTGCAGTCCAAGGGACTCTCAAGAGTCTTCTCCAACACCACAAGAAATGTATTAAGACCCCAGAAATTCCTTCTAAACATGTTTGAAACTGGGTCCCAAATGTTGGAAGTGATGACAAGGTTTGAAACCTATTTACAGGCTGTCATTCTGGAAAATGAAGAACTTCCCAAACTATTTCTTGATTTCCTAAATGTTCAACATTTGCCCTCTCTACCAAAGACAAAGAGTTGTGGATCTTTTGATGAGACAGAGTCTGAAGAGTAAAACAAACTGTCCCACCAGCCGGTGCTCCTGTTCTCAGGGATCCATACGTCTTGCTTGTAGCCAGCGATTTTCCAAATGTGGTTACTGAAGGAGTTCTCCATGGGATATTTTGCCCTCATCTACAACCCAGGTAGAAATCCTCCATGGCTAGAAGAAACTGAAGCAGGTTTTGAAATCATAGTCAAGGAAATTGATACCTACCAAATTAACCTAAGTGAAGTGAGTGAAGTGGCTCAGTCATGTCTGACTCTTTGCGACCCCCTGGACTGTAGCCTACCAGGCTTCTCCGTCCATGGGATTCTCCAGGCAAGAATACTGGAGTGGGTTACCATTTCCTTCTCCAGGGGATCTTCCCAACCCAGGGATCGAACCCCGGGTCTCCCTCATTGTAGGCAGACACATTACCTTACGGCTGGCTTTCTCTTGCTAATGGTAAAATTCATAGTCCCAGCTTAATTCAGAGCAGGGACATTTCCATTGGAATGGTGCTTTTAAAATAGAAACCAAATCGGGTGGTGCTGAGGTTAAAGCCAAATGTTTAAGAAGTAGAATGTAGCTGCCAATTTAGAAATCCCAGCAAAGAAGACTAAAGAAGATCTTTGGGACCTCCAAGTGTAGCAGAGCAGTTACTCTCCACTTCAATCACACCATTTGCTAATTGAAAATCTTACCCTGAATCGTTGTGAGACTGATCAGCTTTGGTAGATTTTTTTTGTTCAGATTCTATGACACACTAATCTTTTCATCACGAGATTTTTCTCAGCCAGTGAGAGATAACATTCTGAAATGCTGGCACCAGGAGAGTATTACAGAAACACACTGCTAAATGCGAGGAAGGAACTAAACTGGAAATAAAATTATACTGACCATACTAGGGCATTTTAAAAATCTCAGCATTTTAATTTGCATTACAGTGAAGTTGCATCATATACAGGGGTTCACGTCTAATGTCAGCACATAAGGTAGACTGGGGTATCAAGATTGACCTTGAAAGCCCTTAAGAATGGTGCCATATCAGAAATCTCTATCCACGACAGCCAGTTTTTCCTCCAGTGTTGGAAGAAATAACTGTATCTTCAGTTGAAGACCAATTAAAGTTGTTGGTGTTTGTTTAGGGACTATTTTATAGGAGAAATACATACCTTTAAATGCTAGAATTATACTTAACCTTGCAAGATGCTTGCCCTATAAAAGGTAAATGTGAACTGACAGTAGCTGAGGGAACACCAGATTGACAACACTCATCTCGGTTTACTTAAGGGCATCCCTTCATTGAATAGGTGGTATAATTGCCAGATTGATTGTTATTTTCCTTTTTGCTTATCATTTCCTTTTCACTGACCTCATATATTGAATTAATATACATTAAGTGGGTTTATGATGGACCTCCACAGTACATCTTACAGACATTCAGATTTTGACTAATAAAGAATAAAAACATACATGCAGCCTGTATATGTGTGCTGTATTTGGGCATTTCCTTGAAAACTAATTAATAGCCAGCTTATTTATGATTATTAGATTAATAAGCTTCTGTGTGGGATAAAAGTATTTAAATTCAAAACTAATAAGTAAGTCATGGTTTTTGACTAGGCTCTAAACATACAGATATAAAGCTTGCTGCACACTCTTGATGATGTATTTATGCTAGATGTGTTACCACATATGGAAGCAAGTAAGGACTGAATAATCAAGTGTCATCAATCAAAAATGACTGAATAGTCAAGTGTTGGAGACATTTTTTAAGTGCTTTTGTCATTAGCTATTTTGGGTTAAATAAAAATGAAGGACCAAAAAAAAAAAACACAAAGATTACACTATAATTTGGCATTAAAATGAAAAGTTATTTATTGTGTACACAGAAAGACTTAAGAGCATCAGTTCAGTTCAGTTACTAAGTTGTGTCCAACTCTTTGTGACACCATGAATTGCAGCACGCCAGGCCTCCCTGTCCGTGACCAACTCCCAGAGTTCACTCAAACTAATGTCCATCAAGTCGATGATGCCATCCAGCCATCTCATCCTCTGTCGTCCCCTTCTCCTCCTGCCCCCAATCCCTCCCAGCATCAGAGTCTTTTCCAATGAGTCAACTCTTTGCATGAGGTGGCCAAAGTATTGGAGTTTCAGCTTCAGCATCAGTCCTTCCAAAGAACACCCAGGACTGAGCTCCTTTAGGATGGACTGGTTGGACCTCCTTGCAGTCCAAGGGACTCTCAAGAGTCTTCTCCAACACCACAGTTCAAAAGCATCAATTCTTCGGCACTCAGCTTTCTTTATAGTCCAACTCTTACATCCATACATGACCACTGGAAAAACCATGACCTTAACTAGACGGACCTTTGTTGGCAAAGTAATGTCTCTGCTTTTGAATATGCTATCTAGGTTGGTCATAACTTTCCTTCCAAGGAGTAAGCGTCTTTTAATTTCATGGCTGCAGTCACCATCTGCAGTGATTTTGGAACCCCCAAAAATAAAGTCTGACACTGTTTCAAATGTTTCCCCATCTATTTGCCATGAAGTGATGGGACCAGATGCCATGATCTTAGTTTTCTGAACGTTGAGCTTTAAGCCAACTTTTTCACTCTCCTCTTTCACCTAAAAAAAAAAAAAAAAAGCAAGTCTCAAGGTATCTTTCCACATATATAAGACAAAAATTCTAAGTGATAAAAGAGCATTGTATCTTCATTCAATTGGAAGCATTTTTTTCTTTCTTAGGGATACATAAAATAACAGTGTGTCTTGGACTCTTTTGAATCCAAGGATTCAAAGAAAGGAGGTATATTCCCTGATAAATATTTTAAAATTTTATTTTATTGAAGTATTCTTGATTCATGATGTTGTATTCATTCCTGTTGTATAGCAGTGATTCAGTTAGATATATATATATATATGCATTATTTTTCATATTCTTTTCCATTATGGTTTATCACAGGATATTGAATATAGTTTCTATACTACACAGTAGGACCTTCTTGTTTATCCATTCTAAATTTAATTGTTTGCATCTGCTAATCCCAAATTCCCAATCCATTCTTATCCTATTCCCCTCACCCTCAGCAACCACAGGTCTGTTCTCTGTGTTTGTGAGTCTGTTTCTATTTTGTAGATAAGTTCATTTGTGTTGTATTTTAGATTCCATATATCAGTGATATTATATGGCATTCTTTTTCTTTTACTTAGTATGCTAATTCTCTAGGTCCATCCATGTTGCTGCCAATGGCATTATTTCATTCTTTTTATGGTTGAGTATTATTTCACTGTCTATATATACCACATCTTCTTTGTCTATTCCTCTGTCAGTTTATACTTAGCTTGCTTCTGTGTCTTGGCTACTATAAGTAGTGCTGTTATAATCATAGAGATGCGTGAATTTTTTTGTTTTGATTTTGCCTGGATATATGCCCAAGAATGGAATTGCTGGATTGTATGGTAGCTTTCAGAGAAGGCAGTGGCAACCCACTCCAGTACTCATGCCTGGAGAATCCCATGGATGGGAGAGCCTAGTAGGCTGCAGTCCATGAGGTCACTAAGAGTCGGGCACAACTGAGCGACTTCATTTTCCCTTTTCACTTTCATGCACTGGAGAAGGAAATGGCAACCCACTCCAGTGTTCTTGCCTGGAGAATCCCAGGGACAGAGGGGCCTGGTGGGCTGCCGTCTATGGGGTTGCACAGAGTCGGACACGACTGAAGCGACTTAGCAGCAGCATGGTAGCTTTATTTTTAGTTTTTTAAGGAACCTCCATACTTGTCTCCATAGTGGCTGTACCAATTTACATTCCCACCAACAGTGTAGGAGGGTTCCTTTTTCTCCAAACCCTCTCCAGCATTTTGTTATTTGTAGATTTTTTAATGATACTATCCTGACCACTGTCAGGTGGTACCTCATTGTAGTTTTGATTTGGATTTCTCTATAATTCACAGTGATGAGCATCTCTTCATGTACCTATTGGCCATCTGCACATCTTTTTTGGAGTTCAGTTCAGTTCAGTTGCTCAGTCGTGTCTGACTCTTTGTGACCCCATGAATCACAGCACACCAGGCCTCCCTGTCCATCACCAACTCCCGGAGTTCACTCAGACTCATGTCCATCAAGTCAGGGATGCCATCCAGCCATCTCATCCTCTGTCGTCCCCTTCTCCTCCTGCCCCCAATCCCTCCCAACATCAGAGTCTTTTCCAATGAGTCAACTCTTTGCATGAGGTGGCCAAAGTACTGGAGTTTCAGCTTTAGCATCGTTTCTTCCAAAGAAATCCCAGGGTTGATCTCATTCAGAATGGACTGGTTGGATCTTCTTGGAGAAATGTCTGTTTAGGTCGTCTGCCCGTTTTTCGATTAGGTTGTTTGATTTTTGTTGCTTAATTGTATGAACTATTTGTATCTTTTTGAAATTAGGCCTTTATCAGCACTTAATTTGCAAATATTTTCTCACAGTCCATAGATTGTCTTCATTTTGTTTATAGTTTTCTTTACTGTGCAAAATGTTATAAGTTTGGTTAAGTCCCATTTGTTTATTTTTGCTTATTGCCTTGGGAAGCTGACCTAAGGTAACACTGATATGATTTATGTCAGAGAATGTTTGGGTTTTTTTGTTTTTTTTTTCCAGTGTAGGATTGCCTAGAATTATCAGTACAATAATGAATGGAGGGCATCCTGTCTTACCTGACTGTTATATTGATCATAAGACTTCTAGGACTTTAAATATAATTTACTGTATGATTTTAGTGATTTTTTATCAGATTAAGGATAATTTCTTCCATTTTTACCTGGCTAAGAGGTTTTATCATGAATGGGTGATGGATTTTGTTAATTCTATTAAAATGATCATATGTAAATCAACTTTTCTAAGGGCTAAATCCTACAGAATCATATGTCTTAAATGTGATGTTGGATACTACTTATTAATATTGTGACTTCATCTCAAGTGATTTTGATCTATGAAAACACATTTTTCTTATTATGTTCTTGTTCAATTTTGATATTTTCTTAAGACATGTAGAAAGTTTGGTATGTGGCCTGTTTACCTATTTTCTGGAACCCCACCCCCCTGTATATAATATCAGTTATCAGTTGCAGATTTAGCTAAAAAGCAGTAACAGAAAACTTCACTGGTTAAACTCTCTGGACCTGGGCCTTTTCAGAGTAAGAGGCTCATTCAGGACTTTATTTCATTTTGTTTTAAACCTGATTAACGTATTTGAGTGCAGTTGTTTATTTTTTCCTGTTTTTTAAGAATTTCCCACTTTATGTAAACTTTCACATTTACTATCATAAAATTGTTCACATTTTCCTATTTCTAAGGATAACCTGACCCACGAGGACTGAATGAGTATCTGTCATCCTAATACCCAAGACCCTCTGAAAAATATCATTGTGAGTGTATTACTAACAAACTGTCTTTGTAAATGTTCCATATACCTAATAGTGTTATTTGTTCTTCATTGGAAAAAGATATTATCTTTTTCAGCTCAGTCCCCAAAGTCAAGATATATAAGAAAACAAAAACTGTATCATATTGAATGCCCTGTAGGTAAAAGTAAAAAATCATGCCCATTATTAGATAATCCAGTTTATATATATGTACATATATATATTGTTGTTGTTTAGTCACTGAGTTGTGTCTGACTCTTTTGTGACCCAATGTACTGTAGCCCTCCAGGCTTCTCTGTCCATGGGATTTCCCAGGCAAGAATATTGGAGTGGGTTGCCATTGCCTTCTCTAGGGGAACTTCCTGACCCAGGGATTGAACATATGTTTCCTGAATTGCAGGTGGATACTTTACCATTGAGCTACCAAGAAAGATCCATACATATATGTTTGCTGCTGCTGCTGCTGCTGCTAAGTTGCTTCAGCCATGTCCGGTTCTGTGAGACCCCATAGACAGCAGCCCACCAGGCTCCCCCGTCCCTGGGATTCTCCAGGCAAGAACACTAGAGTGGGTTGCCATTTCCTTCTCCAATGCATAAAAGTGAAAAGTGAAAGTGAAGTCGCTCAGCTGTGTCTGACTCTTAGCAACCCCATGGACTGCAGCCTTCCAGGCTCCTCCATCCATGGGATTTTCCAGGCAAGAGTACTGGAGTGGGGTGCCATTGCCTTCTCCACATATGTGTATACATAGATGTAAATAAATTTCCATGTGAATTTATATATGCATTTATATTTAAATAAATTTCTAAAGACCAAATAGTTGAAGTCAGTAACAAGGCAGAATTTGCTCAGTTTTTCAATGCACATTTTTCCAGTACCTACTAGGTCTTCACAGAAAACATTTACAGAGATATTGCTTATAAATTTAACTTAAAAGATGTACTTACATTCATAAGATGCTATGCCTTTTTTTCAACATACTATTCTCCATATAGTCTCCATCTGAGCCAGGGTTCAGTTCAGTTCAGTCACTCCATTGTGTCCGACTCTTTGCGACCCCATGAATTACAGCACGCCAGGCCTCCCTGTCCATCACCAACTCCCGGAGTTCACTCAGACTCACGTCCATCGAGTCAGTGATGCCATCCAGCCATCTCATCCTCTGTCGTCCCCTTCTCCTACTGCCCCAAATCCCTCCCAGTATCAGAGTCTTTTCCAATGAGTCAACTCTTCACATGAGGTGGCCAAAGTACTGGAGTTTCAGCTTTAGCATCAATCCTTTCAAAGAACACCCAGGACTGATCTCCTTTAGAATGGACTGGTTGGATCTCCTTGTAGTCCAAGGGACTCTCAAGAGTCTTCTCCAACACCACAGTTCAAAAGCATCAATTCTTCGGCACTCAGCTTTCTTCAGAGTCCAACTCTCACATCCATACATGACCACTGAAAAAACCATAACCTTAACTGATGAACCTTTGTTGGCAAAGTAATGTCTCTGCTCTGGAGTTTCAGCTTTAGCATCAATCCTTTCAAAGAACACCCAGGACTGATCTCCTTTAGAATGGACTGGTTGGATCTCCTTGTAGTCCAAGGGACTCTCAAGAGTCTTCTCCAACACCACAGTTCAAAAGCATCAATTCTTCGGCACTCAGCTTTCTTCAGAGTCCAACTCTCACATCCATACATGACCACTGAAAAAACCATAACCTTAACTGATGAACCTTTGTTGGCAAAGTAATGTCTCTGCTTCTGAGCCAGGGTAGTATGCACTAAAAATACCTTGTTAGCTCTCCATTGCTTGAGAATCAACCTTTTATTCTTTCATAACTTCCAGAATATTTATTATCTTATGGATAGAAGCATCTTTTAGATGTTTAAGATACTAATAATAAAATCTAGCACTTATTAAATACCCTACATATTAAAAACTATTCTAAGATATAACTCACTAAAATTTACAAACTGAAAAAGATAGGTACTATTACTATTCCTTTTTCATGTATGAAGAAACTAGAGTAGAGCAAGGTTAGGAAACACTCCTGATGCAAAACATTTCATTCACTTTGTAGTAGACGGACAAACAAGTGAACAGACAGATATAATACAGAAGAAGATCAATTAATAAAGGAAGTACATCTATGAATAAATACAAGCCCATTCTCTTTCACAGGTGGTAATACATTCAGAAAACGAAGATCATGGCATCTGGTCCCATCACTTCATGGGAAATAGATGGGGAAACAGTGGAAACAGTGCCAGACTTTATTTTTTGGGGCTCCAAAATCACTGCTGATGGTGACTGCAGCCATGAAATTAGAAGACGCTTACTCCTTGGAAGAAAAGTTATGTCCAACCTAGATAGCATTTTCAAAAGCAGAGACATTACTTTGCCGACTAAGGTCCGTCTAGTCAAGGCTATGGT
>SJYT01070621.1:737317-876917 GCA_006410635.1 Cephalophus harveyi | reverse complement strand
AAACTCCAGTACTTTGGCCACCTCATGCGAAGAGTTGACTCATTGGAAAAGACTCTGATGCTGGGAGGGATTGGGGGCAGGAGGAGAAGGGGACGACCGAGGATGAGATGGCTGGATGGCATCACTGACTCGATGGATGTGAGTCTGAGTGAACTCCGAGAGATGGTGATGAACAGGGAGGCCTGGCGTGCTGCGATTCATGGGGTCGCAAAGAGTCGGACACGACTGAGCGACTGAACTGAACTGAACTGAACTGAATACTTATTACAAAGAAATTTGGGACAACTTGTTTCAAACAAATAATTTTAATTGAAATGAGTGTATATGTATGAGTTGGGAAGCTCAAGTTCAATTGCAAATCTAGTATTGATGGATTGTAAGATCTTATACAGGTAATTTATGCCATTTGGACTTTAGTTTCAACCATAAAATTGGGCAGTTGAAGTACAGTCCAGTTATAATTTTTTGACTCTTTAACCCTAATTAAAAGTTTACTAATAGGATTTATGTATACATGGATATTTCATATTTAATCACAAGTGTTATGAGTGTGTCTATCAAAAGTTAGAAGTATAAGACTCCCTCTTTCACTGCATAAAAGTTCAAACAAATCTTTGATTAATCTTTAATTGGTACTGTCAATTAAAGCAGAGTATAATGTAGTTAAGCGGTATCACAATGTAGTTCATGAACCCCTTAGAGTCCCAGAAACTTTTTCAGGAAATCTACTAGGTCAAAAATATTTTGATAATTGATATGAGGACATTATATGTCTTTTTCAATCTCATCTCCTCAAAGTGCACAGTGGAGTTTTCTAAGTATGTAATGATGTTTTCTCTCTACTGGCTAGTAGAGTATATGCTTCTTAATATTTTCTCAATTTTAATTTTTATATAGCAAATGTTGGGATATATAAAGCACAGAAACTAAAGCTTTTAGGGATCCTTATTATTTTTAAAAAATAGGGGTCCTAAGACCAAAACGTTAGGACTGTGGATGCAGTTGACAAGGACATTTGAACTCAGAATAGTACAGAAATAAAACATAACCATGCCATTTGTTAGCACTGTGACTCTGGGCAAATTACTTACCTAAGCCTCAGTTTCCTTACCACTTTCAGAGCTTTGTCATGCAGATGAAATGAGATAATGCATGTAAAGTCCTTTTTACACTAGGTTTGACAATTTCCCTGGTGGCTCAGACAGTAAAGCGTCTGCCCGCAATGCGGGAGACCTGGGTTCAATCCCTGGATCAAGAAGATTCCCCTGGAGAAGGAAATGGCAACCCACTCCAGTACTCTTGCCTGGAAAATCCCATGGACGGAGGAGCCTGGTTGGCTACAGTCCATGGGATCTCACAGAGTTGGACATGACTGAGATGACCTAGCATGTATGGTATTTCTATTATGGCAGCCTGAGTAGACTAACAACCCCCTACATAAAATTTTCACACAGCAACCGAAGTGGTCTCTTTTTTTTTTTTTTCCTTTATTTGGTGACTCAGATGGCAAAGAATCTGCCTGCAGTGTGGGAGACCTGGGTTCAATCCCTGGGTGGGGAAGATCCCCTGGAGAAGGAAATGGCAACCCACTCCAGTACTCTTGCCTGGAGAATTCCATGGATAGAGGAGCCTGGCAAGCTACAGTCCATGGGGTCACAAAGAGTCAGACACGACTGAGTGACTAACACACACACACATTTTTTATTGAGGTATAGTTGATTTGTAGTGTTGTTTTAGCTTACGGTGTACAGCAAAGTACTCAGTTTTATATATATATTTATTTATATATATGTGTGTTAATATGTGTGTGTATATGTATATATATACACACACATCTTCTTTTTCAGATTATTTTCCATTATAGTTTATATCAAAATATTGAGTATAATTTCCTGTACTATACAGAATGCCCTTGTCGTTTCTCTTTTTTATATATAGTTTTTCTGCTAATCTCAAACTCCTAATTTATTCCTCAGGCCTTTCTCCTTTGATAATCAAAAGTTTGTTTTCTATGTCTGTGAGTCCATTTCTGTTTTGTAAGTAAATTCATTTGTATCACTTTTTAGATGGCACATATAAGTGATATATGATATTTGTCTTTGGCTTACTTCACTTACTGTGATAATCTCTAGGCCCACTCATGCTGCTGCAAATAGCATTATTTAATTCCTTTTATGGCTGTGTAGTATTCCATTGTATATATATACCTCATTTTCTTTATCCACTCATCCACTGATGGGCATTTAAGTGGTTTCCATGTCTTGGGCTTTATGAATAGTACTGCAAGGAACATTCCTGTGTGTGTAGCTTTTTCAATGAGAGTTTTCTCCAGATACATGCATAGGAGTGGGATTGCTGTATCATATGGTGACTCTATTTTTAGCTTTTTAAGGGAAGAATGATCTCTTTAAAACCTAAATCAAATTGTGTCACTCCCTTGCTAAAAGACCTTCAATAATTTTCCATTGAAATTGGCATCAGGCTCTGACTCTTGGCTTAAAAGATGCACACCGTCTTGTACCTGCTCATCACTTTGACTGTACCTTGGGTTGTTCTCCTTCTCACTCACACCCTCGCTCACACTAGCTTCTCTCTGTCAGCAAAACTCCCAAACTCATCCTTCTGCCTGAAAGTTTCTCCCCTCATTCTTCACATGGTTTCTTCCACAGTCTAAAGAAGTTTCTAAATGAAATGTCTTCAAGGATTTTCACCCACCCTTCTTAAGCCAAGACTTACTCTCCCCACCACCTAAATCTAAACACTAGTTCATCGCTCTACTTATTCCCTTCATAATTTGCCACAATTTTTGACTCTGTCTCTCCATTTTGCTTATAGATGGCCCATTTTTTTCTCATTTTAATATAAGACTCAGGAGGGTACTGTTTCATCTCTTTTGTTTTCTGCTGTGTCTTCAGAGCTTAGGGGGATGTCAAGTACACAGGAAGCCTTCACTAGATGTGTTTAATCAAGGATTGAATAAATATAAGGCTGGCTGGAGTGAATGAAATTTGGTTCAATGTAGTTTAGTACCCTTTTACTATAAAATAGATTGCCAGGTCATTGAGTATGCACATTTTTAATTTTGATAGATCTGAAGGACTGCTTTTTTATATTTAGTGTGACTGATTTGCCACTTTAAAATTTAATTATCACAATTTTTTTTCCTCTTCTCTTTTGAAAAACGAGCCATTCCAAACTGTTCTTTTCCTCTCTCAGTGTTTTTATGGTACCTGAGGTGTCATTGTTCACTTTGTAAGAACCTTAGCTTTTGCTTTACAGCCTAAATTGATAGAGCCCATTCGTCTATAAAGAAAACTTCTGTGAATTGAATGTTCTTTTTGCATTGGCTCCTCATTACAAAATGAATGATGTACTTCAATGAGATAAAAGAAATACCACACACACCCCTAGTTTTTCACATATCATTCTTCTCTGAACATAAATATTTGAGAAAGTAAAGACACGAAAGTAAACTACATGGCACTCACACATGAATACTCTAAGCTAAACATTTTAAATTTTAAATTTATAATTTTTATAACAAACTCCTGACTAATCAATTATATAACAATACATGTCAGCAATTACTTAATGGGAGGATATGCATTTATACTTTCTTGAAATCTTTCCAGTTGAACCCTCTGACATTAGTTAGAACCCAGAACTAGGAATTCTCTGGTAGCTCAGCTGGTAAAGAATCCACCAGCAATGCAGGAGACCCTAGTTCGATTTCTGGATTGGGAAGATTTCTGGAAAAGGGATAGGGTACCCACTCCAGTATTCTTGGACTTCCCTGGTGGCTCAGCTGGTAATGAATCTGCCTGCAATGCAGGAGACCTGGGTTTGATCCCTGGGCTGGGAAGATTACCTGGAGAAGGGAACAGCTACCCACTCCAGAATTCTTGCCTGGAGAATTCCATGGACTGTATAGTTCATGGGGTCCCAAATACTTGGACATGACTGAGGAACTTTTTCACTTTTCATTCCTATTGTTTATACATTTGAATTAGTTTTGTTTTACTTTGTGGTCATCAGCAGTATCCCTAAACTTTTCCAGTTGATTCTAGCTGTTTGATATGTACAGAGTATAAGGGTATGGATGGTTCAAGACAGACATGTCCCTGTTACCAACAGAAACCACAGACTCAGGTACATGCGATCCTGACAGGAACTCAAAACACAAGACAGTATAATTGGCTTCAATTCAGTCCAGTTGTCATAATCCCCACCTGGACTACAAGCACTGTGTAAAGAGTAATTTGAAATTTTGAAGTGGAGCAAGCATTCAATACATTAAAAAAAAAATTTTATTCCCAAGGTTATCATGTTTCAATTTATAGGAGCAGAAACTTTGTTTCTTAAGATTATGAGCTGAACAAGGCACTTATTTGGCATTATCATACACAGTTGAGTAATAATGGCTTCGACCTCTTTGTATAGCTGCCATGGTTGCTTATGTATATTATCTGTGACGATGAGCATTTTTATGTCAACATTATTGAGTTTCCAATTGTAAATTTACTATTTATAGCATATCTATCTTTTCTTTTTTCAATTATAGTTGATTTATAACGTGTTAGTTTCAGGTGTGCAGCAAAGTGATTCAGATATGGTGTATGTGTGTTTTTTTTCAGATTCTTTTTCCTTATAGGTTATTAAAAATATTAAGTAGAGTTTTCTGTGCTGTACAGTAGGTCCTTGGTGTATATCTATTTTATATATAGTAGTGTGTATACTTTAATCCAAACTTCTAAATTACCCTTATTGTTTATTTTATATATAGTAGTTTGTTTCTGATAATCACAAGCTCCTAATTTATCTCCCTGGTCCCCCTTTCCACTTTAATAGCTATAAGTTTATTTTCTATGTCTGAAAGTTTATCTATGTTTTTTATGAGTTGATTTGTATCATTTTTTAATATTCCACATATAAGCAATTTAATATATTTGTCTTTCTCTGGCTGACTTACTTCACTTAGTATGATAAACTCTAGGTTCATCCATGTTGCTGCAAAATCTAGTTCCTAAGAAAGCACTCTACTACCTTTTACATAGAAAAATCTATACATTTTGGCTGAATAATAATTAAATTAATTATTTCATCTAAACAGATTTATTATTTTACCAGCCACTAACCATGAATTGATGCTTTTGAAGTGTGGTGTTGGAGAAGACTCTTGAGAGTCCCTTGGACTGCAAGGAGATCCAACCAGTCCATTCTGAAGGAGATCAACCCTGGGATTTCTTTGGAAGGAATGATGCTAAAGCTGAAACTCCAGTACTTTGGCCACCTCATGCGAAGAGTTGACTCATTGGAAAAGACTCTGATGCTGGGAGTGATTGGGGGCAGGAGGAGAAGGGGACGACCGAGGATGAGATGGCTGGATGGCATCACTGACTCAATGTATGTGAGTCTGAGTGAACTCCGAGAGATGGTGATGAACAGGGAGGCCTGGCGTGCTGCGATTCATGGGGTCGCAAAGAGTCGGACACGACTGAGCGACTGAACTGAACTGAACTGAACCATGACCTGTACTATGACAGGGCAAAATTTTAAAGTTCTTCCATCATTCCTTCAAATGATAGAGTTCTTTACTTATTTATAACTATAATTATTTCTTAAATTTTTCTCTAACGTTGCTGATTGTTTCCTATGAAATATGGTCCAAAAACTTTAGGGTGACATTCCACAATCCCTTCCAATCATACCACCCTCTTTCCTACCTTAATCCCCACTATTGCCCTATATCCACAACTCTTTGGCTTATTCAGCTCTTAGCTCTTTTCCAAACGTATCCTGCAGTTTTTCTTCTTTTCTTTCCTCCAATCCCACACACGTTTTCATCTACTCAAACTTTACATCTTTCCTGTCTTATATCAGATGCCAATGAAGTTTTCCACAATGTCTTACCTCCTCCTTTCCCAACTAGAAGCATCCCCTCAGTAATCCCCTGATTTTCCTGGCACTCAGTTACAGCATTTACTACACTCTGATTTGTGTGTGTCTGTATGCATTGCTGATATGTTCTATTAGATTATAAGCTCCTAAGAGTCAGAAGCCTGTCCTATCCATCTTGTATCCCCCACACCACTTTGCAATCTTGTACCAGATGCCCCAAAGCACTGAAAGAATTGAAAACAGCTCCTGGCCAACAATGATAAATGTTTCCACTGACCATTTTGGGACCTCTGTCATGCCACTGAGCAATGCTACCTAAGAAACACACTGTTCACGTGTGTGACAGTAGACCATGACCTAAAGGGAATTTTCTTCTACCTTTCTTATACTATCAGTCTATCTGCTCCTTGGAAGAAAAGCTATGATAAACCTAGACAACATATTAAAAAGGAGAGACATTACTTTGTCGACAAAGATTCGTATGGTCAAAGCTCTGGTTTTTCCAGTAGTCATGTATGGGTGTGAGAGTTGGACCATAAAGAAAGCTGAGTGCTGAAGAATTGATGCTTTTTAACTGTGGTGTTGGAGAAGAGTCTTGAGAGTCCCTTGGACAGCAAGGTGATCAAACCAGTCCATCCTAAAGGAGATCAATCCTGACTATTCATTAGAAGGACTGATGCTGATGCTGAAACTCCAATACTTTGGCCACCTGATGCAAAGAGCTGACTCATTAGAAAAGACCCTGATGCTAGGAAAGATTGAAGGCAGAAGGAGAAGGGGACGACAGAGGATGAGATGGTTGGATGGCATCAACAACTCAACGGACATGAGTTTGGGCAAACTCCAGGAGTTGGTGATGGACAGGGGAGCCTGGCGTGCTGCAGTCCATGGGGTCGCAAAGAGTCAAACACAACTGAGTGACTGAACTGAACTGAGCTGATCTTAGATTCTGGAGCAACTCTACATGTATTTATGTGTCATCAAAAAATGTCTTCTTTGTCCCACCAACCAAGAGATCTGTAGGCAGAGATGGCACCCATAATGTCAGTGGATGTGTGAAATCAGTGGGAATTTTCTTACTGTATTAACATTTTGCAGTCTTGGAAGTCCATGCTTAGATAACCAAGAATAAGCATTCAAGGTTGATATTTGGTGATGAGTGATAGACAGCTCATTTCTGTATTAAGACTAATTTGATTTTTACAAAATAAGTACTAGATATAAATTATATTGATGAGCTTTTGAAGAACTCAAAAATTAACTTTATGAATGGAAAGGAATATAGACTGATAACCACTCAAATTATCTGGCTTTCAGAGATCTAGAAAAATATCTTGTGTTGATTTTTTAATGCACTGAACTGTATACAAGTCATCCAGTTGATTAGATGTACTCTCCTCAAAGCCATGAATTTCAAGTGATGCTAAATGAGAACTTTTTATATTTTATATAACTTTTTATATTTCTCATGTGTCAGTTGTAACTAAGCCAGAAGCTTCTCAATAACCATTCCTTTATTTTATCATTATGACAAGGTAACTATAACTTTTGATAAAACCAAGATGCAGTATCCAAGTGGTTCAACTGAAGTTAATATATTTATACTTATAGAAGTTAATATATTTAGATCTAGATTTCTTGAAGCTCTCTGCAAAAAAAAAAAAAAAAAAAAAACTTTTGATATGATGTATTCTCTGGCTCTTGACATTCATGAGAATTAAGGAGGCAAGGGAATATCCTACAACCAGGTAAAGACTAATAAACCAAAAGTCACCCCTTTAAATGAGGAGCCCAAGATAAGGGGTAAAGGCAGAAGAAATCTCATTGGCTGGGAATAAAGTTTAAGGTCACCAGAAAGATTGGGCTTCCCAGTCTTTCTGTATTAAGGTGGTGCTAGTGGTAATGAACCCTGCCAACACAGGGGAGGTAAGAGACGCAGGTTCGATCCCTGGGTCAGGAAGATCCCCTAGAGAAGGGCATGGCAACCCACTCCAGTATTCTTGCCTGGAAAATCTCCTGGACAGAAGAGCCTGGTGTGCTATAGTCTATAGGTTTGCAAAGAGTCAGACACGACTGAAGTGACTTAGAGTTAGCAGGAAGATTAACCCTTTCCAGAATATAATAGGCACACATAAAACTTGATGAGCACAGCAGTGCCCAGACATCGCTGCTCTAGTTCATTGCCAGGAGCAGAATAAAAAGAGTCTTTAAGGCCAAGGAAAATGGGTTCAATGAAAATGTACCTTAAAGACCAGAGGGAAGGCTCTGGAAACTGCTGGATCATCAGATCAATAGACTCAAAGATGACTAAGTTAGGTTGCTTTATGCAGTTTAAACATTTGTGCAGGGAGTCTCCCCATGCAGCCTTTTATTGACAGCTACAGATCAATGGTAATTTTTGATCATTTTCAACCTACATAAACCTATTGACCCCATGGCCACCTTTGGGGCACTTCAAGTCATCAAAAATAATCAGAGGAGATGGTGTAAAATTGTCAGGCTGGCGAAGACTCCAAGTAGTTTCATGTGCCCCAGGAGCAGAGTTGAGAGGTTAAAATGTAGTTCAAATTGCCCGCAGAACCTCAACTGGCAGAGTGTTCCAGAGAGTCTTGTCTTATGTCTCATAAAAGGACCCACTGATTTGTACCCAGATGCTGTTGTTGTTGGTGCTTAGTCACTCAGTCGTATCTGCCTACTCTGTGACCCCATGGACTGTAGCCCGCCAGGCTCCTCTGTCCATGGGATTTCCCAGGCAAGAATACTGCAGTGAGTTGCCATTTCCTTTTCCAGGGGATCTTTCTGACCCAGGGATTGAACCCCTTCTCCTGCAGTGGCAGGCAGATTCTTTACTGCTGAGCCATCAGGGAAACCCATCCAGATGCTGTGACTCTCATGCCTATCAGATTAAGAACAAAAAGCATTAAGTCTCATGGAAAGTATTAGGTTGCAGAGAACAGATTATTTCTGTTTTCCTTTATTGAGTCATTCTTTTCATCTGCTGCCTAATAGAAGTCGTTAAGACACTTCTAGAATTTTTTAAAATAGGTACATTATGTGGATGTTTAAACATGGATGGGGCAAAAACAAAAGGGAAGCAGGTATAAGTTGGTAGCCCAGAGGTCAGGAGTAACAAAAACATGTATATCTAAAAAAAAAAAAAAAAATCAGTAGGACTGAAAAGGGAAATAAAATGACAACAATGGAGAGAAAAAAGGAAGAGCCTTGAATTAAGATTATCTCCAGAGGGAAGGAGGAAAGGAGCAGCAGAGGAGGAGAAGTAAGGAAGATGGTTTTTAGTAAGGACTTTTCCCAATCAGAGACATAGCCTGCTCCATCCCCAAAGTAAGGAAAGGAGCCCCAAGCATGTAAGATCCACAGAGCTCAAGCAAATATTCTGAATTTAAGAAAAATCACAAGTAACTAAATAAACAGGCAAGACACAACCCAATCTACAGAGATTTTATAGTGCCCAGATTTTATAGTAAGATTCCAAACTAGGGAACTCTGAGGTTAGAAATCCATTCAGGGAAGAATAACATAAATGATTTCCTGAAACGTCTGTTGGTATTGAGATTTGGTTATTACCACAGAATAAATTTATAAGGATTGTCCTGCCATTTTTAAGTTTTCTTTATTTTTTATATAAACTTTACTAAGTACTGACAAAAAGCGTGTCTGCCATTGAGGTTTATTTAAAGCATGTGTGTGTGTGAATGTGTGTGTATGTGTTGTAACTTTGCAGAAATAACAAGTTAACTTAACACAGGAATTTGTCATCAGTATAAATTTATGATATAAAAATTCTCCCTCATGTTTCCTTTATGTTTCTGATATGTGATTCTTTCTATTTTTTAAGAAGATATATGATCAAATTAAGTAAAACAATCACTGTAATCACCTTTTGTAGGAGGCTACATATAAAAATTTCTGTGTCAGGCATGCATGAACTTCAGCTCAAGACCTGCAGGTCATATTTCCACATTAGATAGTGGAGGTTTTGAGGCCAGAGCATTTTCAGTACTTCTGCTTTTAAGGATCTGGCTATAAATGTTTATTAAAAGAATCTATAATGAAATCAGTTTTGTTATTTTTTAAATGGTTGCCTGGAGTGTGTTGGATGACTGAACGTCGGTTGTTAATCATTGAGCACTCTTGGTACCAAAAGTGTTTGATAGTATTGCCATCTAGGGGCTGAACGGAATTCTCAGCTCTGAAATAAACTGTAATTGAGCAGGTGCTGCTATTGACAATATACATATGTTTTTGCTTTATAGCCCACATGCTTTTCATGTTTCTTATGACAAAAGGATCTCTAAATGTCCCCCAGCAGCCTACCTTTTTGTATATATATAATCTGTTAGAGGTGATTACTATTTGCTTTGGAGCTGATGCTTTTTTGGCATCTATTACCGAATATTCTGAACAAAGAATTGTTCTTTTTTGCATTATTAATCTTGCCCATGTTTGCCCTATTTCCACAGAAAAGGAATCATTTATCAGAAAAGAATGTTTGTAATCGGGACTTGTAGCATCTTCAGCTTTAATATTCATTATGGTCATTCTAGTTCTGTGCTATATTTATCTAAAAGGCCAATCCAATGTTGTTGGAGAAATAAGTTTTAAATATTTATGATCTAACTTTTAATATTTCAAAAAAGAGAAATTAGTATTTCTGTAAAATTTGTTTCAGAGTCTGGTCGCTTAGCAAATGTTTAAATATTAAAAGATTTCAAGAGGTTAGCGTGTAATATCATAATAGGACCTTATTGAAACAGGAAAATTGACTTTATAAGTTTTTGATAAGTAAAGGAAATTATATTTCCTCTGCTTGTGTTTAACACATAATAAACATTAACTCATACAAACTTACAAAACTTATCACCAAGGATGTGGGGAAATGGTATCAAAAATGATTTCTACAGTGTTTTGGTTTTGTCTGACCAGGTTTTTTTGAAAAGTGGTTCAGTTGGATTTGTTTCAGAATTATTCTAGATTCTATTCAAAATGTTATTTGGATGCCCTCCGAAAAAATTTCCATACACATGACTTTGGTTCTTTCTGGTACCTCAGTTCAGTTCAGTTCAGTCGCTCAGTCGTGTCCAACTCTTTGCGACCCCATGAATCGCAGCACACCAGGCCTCCCTGTTCATCACCATCTCTCGGAGTTCACTCAGACTCACATCCATCGAGTCCGTGATGCCATCCAGCCATCTCATCCTCGGTCGTCCCCTTCTCCTCCTGCCCCCAATCCCTCCCAGCATCAGAGTCTTTTCCAATGAGTCAACTCTTCGCATGAGGTGGCCAAAGTACTGGAGTTTCAGCTTTAGCATCATTCCTTCCAAAGAAATCCCAGGGTTGATCTCCTTCAGAATGGACTGGTTGGTTCTCCTTGCAGTCCAAGGGACTCTCAAGAGTCTTCTCCAACACCACAGTTCAAAAGCATCAATTCTTCGGCAATCAGCCTTCTTCACAGTCCAACTCTCACATCCATACATGACCACTGTCAGAAATAACTTTCTCTTCTTCATCTCACGTTCCTCCTCCTGTGCCCACCAAGAAAAGACAATTGGAGACTATCTGTTACATTTAAGCATCAAACAAACCAAAGCTGACCTCATGCACCATTAAGTGTAAATATCCTTCTAAACCAGTAAAAAGTTCCTTGTGATTATCCACACCCAATAGGTACACAATAGAAGGAGTCTGTGGGTGTGTGTTTACCTATACACACGTTACTGGTCACTTGCAGACATAATTTCTGTCTGTAAGCAGGTATTTCCATCCAGCCCAATCCTAAGGAAAGAGCACCTTAGGATTCTTGGCAGTTTAATTAAGCAAAATATGGTAAATGCTGGTCTCCAAGCAGAGGATAACTCATTGCGCTATCCTTCTTTTTTAAATTAACAAAAACCAAACACTCAAAACCTAGCTAACAGTTATTTTTGGTAAATTTAATAGTTAGCACGTTTTTAACAAATGAGATTTTCACACTGATATTAATAGTAGACTGCTCTCTGGATGTTTGTGCATTTATAGTTCAGTTGGTGGTGGTTTTCTTGTGTTTATTTTATTGCCTTTGTAAAATGTATATGCACACCAAGAGAATGAAAGAGGCTACTGGAGAGATGGGGAGGGTTTTCTATATAAACAAATAGTTTTGGGGTTTAAAGAGAGAGCATTAGGGTTGCTGTGGTTCAATTTCTAGACCCCTAAGATTATCCCATTCCCTGCCATACACCTTGGTACCACTGATTTCCATCATAAGCTGGATGCAACACTGACCTGAAACATCTTAGATTTTTGTACTGTTGTAATTATATATCACATCCCTTGGGTTGCAAGCTCTGGAAAAGCAAAGATCCTATCTGATCCTAAGTGTGTATGTATGAAATCACACAACATTAGGTAATACATTTAGCGTGTGAAGAACAAGAAAACACCATATTGTTTTCTTAATAATTCAAAGCTCTGCTGTGCTATCTGTGCTGCCAGTGGTGAGCTACCTTGTCCAGAGAATGACCTTCTAGCCACCGGTAGCAATCTTCCAAAAGGAAGCTAACCTGTTCACTGTCTTCCAGGGAACCAGCTATCAAGCCCACCTGTTTGGTTTGGAACCCTTCACCATGTATCACGTCGGTGTTGTGGCCACAAACCAGGCAGGAGAAGTTTCAAGCCCCTGGACTCTGGTTCAGACCCTCGAATCTTCCCCCAGTGGGCTGAGCAACTTCACAGTGGAGCAGAAAGAGAATGGGCGGGCATTGCTGCTGCGGTGGTCGGAGCCTGCGAGAACCAATGGTGTGATTAAGGTAAAGTCTACCCTGGATATGTGGTCATGTTTGGTGTTCTCCAGATAAATAGATGAGCCCTGACATGCCATCAGGTCACTGCGGGAACACTCCCTTCACAGTCTGGTTAATTCTTCCCGATAGCTCCTCCAGGCGCTTAATCATAGATCAGACAAAACTAGCTCACATGTGTTATGCTTCCTGTGAACCCGATGCTGGCTAAGTACTCTCCATGGATTATCTCATTTAATCCTCACATCAGCCCTACGCGATAGGTATCATTAAATCTCACCAGGCACATAAAGGCTAAATAGCATTGCGATGATCAAGTTGGGATTTGAAGCTAGGAAGTCACACCAGAACTGAATTCCACATGACTATGTTCCTACTACGTCCTGAATGGTCCTGCCCAGCCCTTTGCTCAAGTTTTCTCTAATGTGCACTTTGAATGGAGCTCACTCAGCAGGAAACAGGAAGCCCCACATGTCTGCTAAGTCCCCAATGTCCCTGTGTGGCCAGGAGATGCAGTCTTGTTAATATCACATATAACCCAGGCTTCACCAGTCTGTGAGCCCAAATGAGTTACATTTCCATTGTTACCCAAGTTAGGATGCTTTGAGGCATCACCCACATGAGAAACAGCCTCATCTCCCTTCTGATTTTCTTCCACAGTGGTAGTGGCAACTCAGCTGTCCACCTATTACTGCCTCAGCCCATAGTCTTCTCTGGCCCTGGACCACTACTCAGGCCTCACCAACCGCCTTGTACAGGCTGGGGCTGCAGAATTTCCATCCACTACACCTCTCATAGACACTCTGCCTCTCCTTGACCACTGTCTCTCCAGGTGGCAAAGACTTCCCCACTAAATCCATAGAGAACAGCTGAGACTCAGCTTTGCCTTTGAGTAAAGCTTCCCTGAAACCCCTACAAGGAGGATGCCGGCAGGAAATTACCTACGGGAATGACTTAGAGCTATAACTCTAAGAGAGCTCGCAGCCCAGGCCCGCTCTCATGGGCCTCCCTGTAGACTGCCTTGCCCCCTGGTGTGCTGGCTGCTTCTCTGCCCACCTCCAGGCCTACTGCAGGCAGCACAAGCAATGGCTTTCTCCCAGCCCCCAGTGTGTGACACAGCCAGACTTCACCAACTCTGGGACAGGAGGCCTGAGCCTTAGGAACCATGGCTTTGCAATCCAAGCCACAGCGCTAAGGTTCCCAGCAGAAAGAAGAGTTTCTTTTCTCCCACCCATGAAGGCATCCCTGATTACAAGTATTTGCTTCCTGTCCCAGTGTCTGCCTTTTCCTAGAATGATTGACAATAAAAATATCTACTCCTTACACCTGCCTTTGCGTTTGGCCAAATATTTATTGAGCTTCTACTAAGTGCCAGGCAATTATTCAAGAGTGAACAAGACAGGCACGGTCCCTCCTGTTACAAACCTTACATGTGTGTATGTGTGTATCAAACAAAAAGCTAGTACACAGATAGACCAGAGATCTTCAGAGAGTGGTGAACAGAACTAGTGAATTAAACAGAATAATGTAATAATTCCTGCTCAGTCTTTAGAATGGATGATCATTTGAACTGAGTTGACATTTGAGCTGAGCCCTGAATGATAAGACAGAGGCAGTCATGTGAAGATGTGAGAACAGTAAACGCAGGACCTGAAGCCAGGGATGCACTTGGTGTCTTCACATCAGCAAAAGAAAGCCAGAGTGGTTGAAACAATGGCTGGGAGAGGTGAGGGAGGGGATAGAAAGATGACACTGGAAGAGGCTCAGGGGATCAGTAGGGAGTGGATGGTGCACAACCTTGTGGTCTGTGATCAGGAGCTTAGAATTTAGTCTGAGTACAGTGAAAAATTATGGAAGTGTTTAGGCAAAAGAATAGCCCAATCAAATTTATATTTTTTAAAATCACTCTGGCTCCTAGGTAGAAAGTGGGCTATAAGACCAGTGGTGTTTGGAGTCTGTTAAGAATTCAGGGTGGAATTGACTGTGGGTTGAATCCCAGTGGAAGTTGTGAAGGCAGAGAAATGTGGGTGGATTGGGAATGCATTGAGAAAGTAGAGATGATGATATTTGTTAATGGGCTAAATGTGACGTGTGAAGAAAAAGGAATATTTCTGAATGACTTACAGATTTTGGTCTTGAGTCAGTAACCAGAAAGGTAAGGCTGGAAAATGTGCAGGTCTAAGGAGACAAGTAGACATGTGGAGGTACAAATCTAGAACTCTCTCAAGAGTGCTTCATGAAGATACATATATTTGGAATTCATGAGCAGATGGGTAATGTTCAAACCCAAAGTCCTAGAGCAGATCAGCTATGGAGAGACTATAACTGGAGATGAAGAGAGCCTGGAATCAAGCCCTGGGGAATACAAAAATTTGGAGGTCAACAAAAATTTGGAGGTCAAGAGAAAGGAGAGGATCTGGCAAGGCAAGTGAGGGAGGAAAAATAGATGAGTGGGATATTCCAAAAGGGAAGAGAAAATGTGCCAAATGGTATAGAGAGATAAGTAAAAGAGGGCAGAGATATGACACTGTTATTTGGAAACCAAGAGGTCATTGTGATCTTGACAAGAAAATCAAGTGGTAAAATGGGAAACCTGATCGGGATGTTTTGAGGAAATAGGATAGCAACTCCTCAAAGAAGTGTAGATGCAAAGAAAAGCAGAGAAATGGAGCATGAGCTAGGGGACTATGGTGTCAAGAAATTTTCTTCAAAAATCAATGAAAGATACTAGAGTACATTTAAAAGCTAATGGAAGTAACTCAGTAGAGGGAGATAAACCAGTGATGCAAGAAATAATGAGAGTAATTGTGAGAGTGAAATCTATATGAAGGAGGAAGGCATGGGATCCAGGGCCCAGGTGGTCTTTGTGGGGGGCAGAAATACTTTATCCATAAAAAAAGAAAGGGAGGCAAATAGTGTATGTCTAGATTCACATGCATATGGTGGTGATAATATATAATGGGAGAACATTCCTTTCTGACTGCCTGTAGTTTCCTCAGTCAAACATGTGGTCATGTCAACAACAGGAGAGGTTGCCCATTAGTAGGGAAAGGAGAGACATGAAATAATCACTTTGGAAAATGAGAGAGTAAGCATTTGGTTTTATAGGTGGTGATCATCTATTTAAAAGTTATAGTAATAACTATAGTAATAATAGTTAATATAATATAATAAGTAATAACTTACAGTAATAAGTTTAAAATGAGACCAATCAATATATTGTTGTTCAGTCACTAAGTCATGTCCATTTCTTTGCCACCCCATGGACTGCAGCACACCAGGCTTCCCTGTCATTCACTGTCTCCCAGAGTTTGCTCAAACTCATGTCCATTGAATCGATGATGCCATCCAACCATCACATCTTGTGATGCTCCCTTCTCCTCCTGCCCTCAATCTTTCCCAGCATAATGGTATTTTCCAGTGAGATGGCTCTTCACATCAAGTGACGAAAGTATTGGAGCTTCAGCTTGAGCACCAATCCTTCCAATGAATATTCAGGGATCCAGTCAATATATCTGACTGTTTTTGTCCAAACTCAGTTGGAAGCTAAGTTTGAGAGGGAGAAATGAATTTAACATTAATTAGAAGTTTGCTTCAGATGGTGACTGCAGCCATGAAATTAAAAGACATTTGCTCCTTGGAAGAAAAGCTATGACTAACCTAGACAGCATATTAAAAAGCAGAGACATAACTTTGCCAACAAAGTTCCGTCTAGTAAAAGCTATGGTTTTTCCAATAATCATATATGGCTGTGAGAGTTGGACCATAAAGAAAGCTGAGTGCCAAAGAATTACTGCTTTTGAACTGTGGGGCTGAAGAAGACTCTTGAGAGTCCCTTGGACTGCAAGCAGATCCAACCAGTCCATCCTAAAGGAGATCAGTCCTGAATATTCATTGGAAAGACTGATGCTGAAGCTGACACCCCAATACTTTGGCCACCTGATGCAAAGAACTGACTCACTGAAAAGACCCTGATGGTGGGAAAGATTGAAGGCAGGAGGAGAAGGGGACGACAGAGGATGAGACGGTTGGATGGCATCACTGACTCAATGGACATGAGTCTGAGCAAACTCTGGGAGCTGGTGATGGACAGGGAAGCCTGGCATGCTGCAGTCTGTGGGGTTGCAAAGAGTCGGACACAACTGAATGACTGAACTGAACTGAGAAATTTGCCAGGTGAATATGGGATGTGAGGGGACAGAGAATCATTGAGGCTTTCAAATTGATTATGTAATCTGAATTCCCTTCAGAAAATACTCTATACCCCTTCCCTCAGTGGAGAAGGCAATGGCACCCCACTCCAGTACTCTTGCCTGGAAAATCCCATGGGCGGAGGAGCCTGGTGGGCTGTAGTCCATGGGGTCGCTAAGAGTCAGACACGACTGAGCCACTTCCCTCCCTTCCCTTCCCTCAGGAGGGTGATCTTGCCTTCAGACCCCAACAAGAAAATCCCATCAAAATACAATAGTCCAACAAGAAGATTTCCAAGTCTAGGTTATTTAATCNATGGGGTCGCTAAGAGTCAGACACGACTGAGCCACTTCCCTCCCTTCCCTTCCCTCAGGAGGGTGATCTTGCCTTCAGACCCCAACAAGAAAATCCCATCAAAATACAATAGTCCAACAAGAAGATTTCCAAGTCTAGGTTATTTAATCTTAAATAATATTAAAGTACATCAACAACCCAGTCTAAGTCAAGCTTCCATAGGAACAACCTGTGGGAAGATATGCCTCCCAAGGGACTTGTATATGTATCCATCTCATTTTAAGATGCACCATTAAAGTGTCACAACCATGTGCAGGAATATCTCCTGTCTCTCAGGTGCACTGAAGCATGAAAGCGTGGGAAACCATCATTCAAGAACATCTACAAGTTAGGTTGCTTCTCCTCTTCCCCAAAGAACACTGAGTAGTAGATGTTGGAAACGTGCTCTACATTTGTGTCATGAGTTTTCAGATGGTTTTCCCCAGAGCAAAAGAATATTTTGCTCCAAAGCAGCCACCAATTTTTCCATAACTGGTGAGAGAAAATAGGGTGGTTTTTTCCATTCCTTGTCTCCTCGCATCTATGTTTTTATACACATGTATAACATATATGTATACCTCAGCACATACATGTGTGCCTATACACAGACACATTGATAAATTTTCTACCATGACACTCTAGTACCAAAGAGTAAGCATTATAATCCATTTTCCAATAAATACTGTAGGAGATAGACAATGTGGATATGCCCTATTAGCCTCAGTTCAGTTCAGTTCAGTCACTCAGTTGTGTCCGACTCTTTGCGACCCCATGAATCGCAGCATGCCAGGCCTCCCTGTCCATCACCGTCTCCCGGAGTTCACTCAGACTCACGTCCATCGAGTCCATGATGCCATCCAGCCATCTCATCCTTGGTCGTCCCCTTCTCCTCCCGCCCCCAATCCCTCCCAGCATCAGAGTCTTTTCCAATGAGTCAACTCTTTGCATGAGGTGGCCAAAGTACTGGAGTTTCAGCTTTAGCATCATTCCTTCCAAAGAAATCCCAGGGTTGATCTCCTTCAGAATGGACTGGTTGGATCTCCTTGCAGTCCCAGGGACTCTCAAGAGTCTTCTCCAACACCACAGTTCAAAAGCATCAATTCTTCGGCACTCAGCTTTCTTCACAGTCCAATTCTCACATCCATACATGACTACTGAAAAAACCATAGCCTTGACTAGATGGACCTTAGTCAGCAAAGTAATGTCTCTGCTTTTGAATATGCTATCTAGGTTGGCCATAACTTTTCTTCCAAGGAGTAAGTGTCTTTTAATTTCATGGCTGCAGTCACCGTCTGCAGTGATTCTGGAGCCCCCAAAAATAAAGTCTGACACTGTTTCCACTGTTTCCCCATCTATTTCCCATGAAGTGATGGGACCGGATTCCATAATCTTCGTTTTCTGAATGTTGGAGCTTTAAGCCAACTTTTTCACTCTCCTCTTTTACTTTCATCAAGAGGCTTTTTAGTTCCTACTCGGGATGAAATCAGAACATTTAATATTTATAAAATAGTGAATTGGAATACTAATCCCCACTTCTAAAAAAAATAAAAATAGGAGGAAACCCCATGAGCGCTCTTTAAGTCAAACAATCAGGTTCAGTAACTCTTAGCTTTTAGATATATGCTTACATGACACACACAGAGTCAGACACAACTGAGCTGACTGACTACATGACACCCAACTTAAAAAAAGGAGAGCAAAGATCCCATTCCTCAAATTAATATCAGAATGCTTCTTCTGGGTTAGGGTCATCAAGATGAGGAATAGGAGAAAGAAGAAGTGAAAAGTAACAAAATAATGACACCAAGAAACCGTATGCTTTATTTTCCATCTTCCTGCAGGCATACAATGTCTTCAGTGAGGACGTCCTGGAGTACACTGGCCTGAATCGTCAGTTTCTCTTCCGACGCTTGGACCCCTTCTCACTGTACACCCTGACCCTGGAGGCCTGCACCAGGGCGGGCTGTGCACACTCAGCACCCCAGCCTCTCTGGACGGAGGAAGCCGCCCCCCACTCTCAGCCAGCTCCCACCATCCAGTCGGTGGGCTCCAGCAGTGTTGAGCTGAGCTGGTCGGAGCCCATTAAACCCAACGGAAAGATAATTCGCTATGAAGTGATTCGCAGATGCTTCGAGGGAAAAGCTTGGGGGAATCAGACAATTCAGGCTGATGAGAAAATTGTTTTCATAGAATCTAATACTGAGAGGAATACATTTCTATATAATGACACAGGTCTGCAGCCATGGATGCAGTGTGAATACAAAGTCCGCACTTGGAACTCAGCTGGCCACACCTGCAGCTCTTGGAGTGGGGTGAGGACCAGGCAGGCACCTCCGGATGGCCTCTGTCCACCTGAGGTAGCCCAGGTATCTGTGAATCCCCCCAAAGTGCTGATTGCCTGGGTCCCTCCAGAACAGCCGAATGGCATCATCCAGTCCTACAGGCTGCAGAGGAACGGAGTGCCCTATCCTTTCAGCTTTGATGCTGTGACTTTCAACTACACAGATGAGAAGCTGCTCCCTTTCTCCACGTACAGCTATGGGGTCACAGCCTGCACCACTGGAGGCTGCTCTGCCAGCACGACCACCAGCATCACAACCCTTGCGGCTGCCCCTGCAGGGGTCCACCCGCCGGTTCTGAGGACCATCAGCGCCACTCAGATAAATGTGTCTTGGTCCCCGCCATCGATTCAGAATGGAGAGATCACTCAGTATTTACTCAGGTTGGACGGTAGAGAGTATCTCGCTGGGCAGAACCTGACTCTGTTGGTTTCCCACCTGCAGCCTTATACACAGTATAATTTCTCCCTGGTGGCGTGTACCAAGGGAGGCTGCACGGCGAGCGTACCAGAGTCTGCCTGGACACTGGAGGCCCCACCACAGAACATGGACCCTCCAAAACTGCAAGTTACGGGCTCAGAATCCATAGAAATCACCTGGAAACTGCCCAGAATCCCGAATGGCCGGATCAGAAGCTATGAGCTGAGGAGGGATGGAACAATTGTGTACACTGGCCTGGAAACTCGGTATCATGACTTTACTCTCACCCCAGGTGTGGAGTATGGCTATACGGTGATGGCCAACAACAGCCAAGGGGGTGTTTTGAGTCCACTTGTCAAAGATCGAACCAGCTCCTCAGCGCCTTCAGGGATGGAACCTCCAAGATTGCTGGCCAAGGGCCCTCAGGAGATCTTAGTGACCTGGGACCCTCCAGTAAGGACAAATGGTCATATTGTCAACTATACCCTCTTCATCCGTGAGCTGTTTGAAAGAGAAACAAAAATCATACACATAAACACAACTCACAATTCCTTTGGTCCACAGTCATTCACGGTAAACCAGTTGAAACCATTTCACAGGTAAGTAACTGACTCTGGGTTTACTGAGAACAAGCCACTGTCTCTTTCTATTACATGAACCCTTGGTCAGTTCCAATGAAGACCAAGAGCAAAATGTGTGATGTCCCCCAACCCCTCATCCATTTAACCATCCAAGTAGACTAACCACATCCTTATTCAGCCCAGAGCTGCTTGCATAACTTCTGGAGAGCAAAAGTCTTGCAGGTGACATTTTGAGAGTCAGCTGTTTAGAAATGTCTGCAATTTATCACAATGTCTGGAACCAAGTAGCAGAGAGATGTCATCATTTCCCTGAGTCTGGCCCCCCCTGGAAACATGCCAGCCCCTGGGCAGTTCTAAGAACACCAGTGGGGTTATCTGACCTAGGCTCTGAGGAAAAGGAGGTATTATTTTAAACAATAAAATAAGTAGCAGGCAATGAAAGCTGTTGCCAGCCAGGATTGGACTGATTCAAAATTTGTTCTGGAGAGAGCACTCCTTATTGAATCCAACACATCTTCCAGGAAAGATGAGGCTCCTCTGACTATTTCTGTAGCTCCTTAGGATCCCCTCAGCTCTGATCCCATAGTTTCTTGGGCCAGTGACACTTTTCCTGCTCACGTTTTGTCAGTGGTCCCCTCTGGACTCTCTGATGAGCACGGCTGTGTGTTACTTTCCACACAAAGGAATCTGACCACGGGTGCTCTTCCCATAGCTTAAAGAATTGCTTGACTTTTTTCCCCATCATATTTTAGGTAACATGAATCCCCAGCAAGAAGAGTAATAAAAAACATTTTATGTTTAAAATTTAGTAAAATGAACAGAACCACTTAAAAAAATTAAAGGCTAGAAAAGTGTTGATTTCCAGCTACCATTCGTAAAATTCAGCTATTATTATAATCTACTGATATGCAGATTAGATCTCTCCTACAATTATCTCTGATATATAGTGCTGTTGAAATGAAACATTTGCAGTCCTGTGCATCTCTTCATGACAATTATTTAGGGTCACATTAAATATTAAACAGTAATTAAAACTTCCACAGGTATCTTCCGTAGCTAATCCGCATGCTGTGTGAGCTGGCTTTTATCTTACTCTGATGCAGGGTATGAAAAGGGTGCATGCTAGCTGCAGAACTATACATTTTATCCTGGCGTCCTCTTTACATGACTGGTACCTGCACATTTTAAAGATCATATCAATTTGCTCCCTTTTGAAACTCTTACTAAAAAATATTTCTAAGGGGGAAAAAAAAAATTTCCAGATGTGAGAAGCGTATTTTACCCAGCCTGAAAAAAAGAAAATCTTATTTTTCTGAGACACTTAGGCATTTAAGACAATGAGAGATGTCCCTTGACTGTCCACTGTAACTGAAGATGTAAGTGACGTAAATGACTTAAAATATCAGTGGAATATTACTCATCCATAAACAAAAAAATGTAGTCATTTGCAATAATACGGGTAGACCTGGAGGGTATTACGTTTAGTTGAAATAAGGCACACAGAGGAAGACAAATGTTGTATGACTTCACTTACGTGTGGAATCTGAAAAAACAAGCGGACAAATATAACAAACCAGAAACAAGAGAAGAAACTAGTGTTTCCAATGAGGAGGGGGGTAAGGGATGGTCAAGATAGATGAAAGGGGGATTAAGAGGTGTAAACTACTAGGTATAAAACAAAGAAGCTAAATGGTTGTAATGAACAGTGCAGGGAATGTTGCCAATATTTTATAATAATTTTATATAGAATGTAAACAGTAAAAACATCAAATTATCATACACCAAAAATAAAAGCAAAATATCACTTCTATATGAAGTTGGGATTTATATCATTTGGAGTTTTCCCAGCAGATTAACATTTACTGAATACTGCAAATTAGTGTGTCCTCCTTGGGGTACCCCCCAGCTGGTCAGTAGGAAGAAGGATCCTAGGAACACTTTAAGAAGCAGAAAGAATCTGATCCAGCATTTTTTTAATCCCCACAAATAATCCAGAAAGCAAATATTATATATGTGAGAAATCAAACTGATTCTCAGAATCACTGAGAAGTCTGATGCACTATTCACAGCTGTGATTTGTTCACTAGTAAACTGGCAGCCTATCATGGTGGAGATGGGCATGAGAGGAGGAGAAGGGAGGGGGAGTAGAAAAGGGAAGCAAGAGATTCCCCAAAGGGCGAGAAAGCTGTAGTTAAGAAGAGGGGAGGGGGACAGAAAGAGCAAGAAAGTGAACAGAAAGCGGGGATTGTCTGGAGGAGGTAAAGCAGGAAATAGAAGAGGGAATGGCCAGAAGCTAAAATAAATAAAGGGAGAAAGGAGGGTGGCTGGGGCTTGAGGGGAAATTAGGGGCGTCATAAAGTCCGCTGGGCATGGAAAAGAGGGGGAAAGCACTTATTTGCAACCGCAGGCACTTAACACTAACAAAAGCTCCTTTTGTTGAAAGGGAAAAGTCCCTGATATGTAAATAGACCTTTCCCAGTGGCAGGAGACCAGCTCTGAGGCAAAACATAATTGATTGGTTGAGTTTAACTAGATGGTGATAAGGTGTCTCCGTGATTGATAATCTGGTGTGTAGCTGGGTTAACTTTGGCCCCAAAAGGTCTCTGTGTGGTGTAAGGGAGCCTGTTCTAAGATGTTGGGTATCAGGTGAGGGGATTTATTACCACGGAGATCTTTACTCCATGACGCTCTTTCCTGACCTGGGATTGTTCCTGGGGAATCATTTAGCTCCAACTGCAAAAGGAGGAGGAGCCCAGGGTTGCTGAAAATACGTTCACATTCCCCAGATCTGCGGTCTTCCTCCCTGTAGTAAGTAATTCTACAGAGTACCAGAATTTTCCTGAAAAGTATCTTGAAAGTGTATTGATTCTGTGTGTTCCTGTTTAGGGAAGAATTGTGCCCACCCTTTCCAGACAGATGAGGATCTTTGCTTTAGTTTGGAAAGCCAAGAGGCTTGAAAATGCTCTAAAATTTCCATAGAAACATGACTTTGTTGACTTTGAAAAGGGCTCATTATAGATAAGGATGAATATATAGGTATCTGTCTTTCCCCCACCCCCCGCCAGAAAGCACTTGGTCTTTTAAAGATTCTCCCCATGAAAATAGATTTTGCCAATAATGGGTCATTTCTGCCTTGTGTCCTGAAGGTATGAAGTTCGAATCCAAGCCTGCACCAGGCTGGGCTGTGTGTCAAGTGACTGGACGTCCATAGAGACCCTGGAGGTTGCACCGCGGCAGCAACCCCCTCCCCATCTAGAGGTACAGATGGTTCCAGGGGGGTTCCAGCCCACCGTTTCCCTTCTGTGGACAGGACCCCTCCAACCAAATGGAAAAGTTTTATATTATGAGTTGTACAGAAGACAAATAGCAACTCAGCCTGAAAAGTCAAAACTGGTGCTAGCCTATAATGGAAGCTCAAGCTCTTTTACGGATGTCGAACTACTGCCTTTTACAGAGTATGAATACCAGGTAAGAAGCGGGTGTTATCAACTCACTCTCAGATGATGGGCACACATCAGTGCCTGCTTGAAGAATTGCTTGCCGTCTAAAAAGCCACTTAAAGAAACATGGGACTTAAGGAGTTTAATAATATTCTTTTTTAATATAAATTTATTTATTTTAATAGGAGGTTAATTGCTTTACAATATTGTATTGGTTTTGCCATACATCAACACGAATCCGCCACAGGTATACACAGCTTAAGCAGTAAATGAGGGAGAAAAAGGCATATTCATTTGCCTTCTTCGTTTCCTTGATTCTTGATCCATGTGATACATGCTTGTTATTCCCAGGTAGATTTCAGGTGAAGCATTAGCATTTCTTATTAATGAGGTGGTTTCTATCATTAAGCTTCCTTCTGTCAGTGTTGCCTTGGCTGCAAATACTCCTTGGGAAAAGATCACTTTGAAGATAACTCATGAATTGTAAAGAGAGAAAATAAAATCTCATGAGCAAGTGTCTCCAGCCCCTGTGCTGAGAAAAGTCTGGAGGAAACAACTAATCTGTGCATGAGGATGAAATAAGTTTTGTAGAAGCACAGCCTAAAAAAAAGAGGACTTTGCATACCCCAAAAAAGCCAGGCGGAGAAAGCAATGGCACCCCACTCCAGTGCTCTTGCCTGAAGAGTCCCATGGACGGAGGAATAGTCTGGAGGAAACAACTAATCTGTGCATGAGGATGAAATAAGTTTTGTAGAAGCACAGCCTAAAAAAAAGAGGACTTTGCATACCCCAAAAAAGCCAGGCGGAGAAAGCAATGGCACCCCACTCCAGTGCTCTTGCCTGAAGAGTCCCATGGACGGAGGAACCTGGAGGGCTGCAGTCCATGGGGTCGCTGAGGGTCAGACACGACTGAGCGACTTCACTTTCACTTTTCACTTTCATGCATTGGAGAAGGAAATGGCAACCCACTCCAGTGTTCTTGCTTGGAGAATCCCAGGGACGGGGGAGCCTGGTGGGCTGCCGTCTATGGGGTCGCACAGAGTTGGACATGACTGAAGTGACTTAGCAGCAGCAAAAAGCCAGGAATTAAGAATACTCTGAAGGTATTTTGAAATCAGTAGAAGACTTCCCTTAGGTTTGTTTTGTTTGCTGTCACAGTGCATTTGCAGTTTTCTTGTAACAAGCAGCCCCAGTTCCTGTGCGGGACTGACTCCCTCCCCGTGCTCAGGCTTCGGGCTTGGTGGCAGTGTCAATCAACATGTCAGGCTGTCATGTATCCAAGTGGTGGGCACCTGAGTCATATTCAGCCCCTCAGACTTGCCTGGGGCTTGATCTTCAGCAAAGTGACTCAGAATTTTAAAAGGTGGAACTAACTCAAGGTAAAATATCTCTAATTTCAATCCAAAAGCTTTTCTTATCCTTGCCATTTCCAAGCCTGGTTCCTCAACTGTTCTTTTAATTACACATTCCTTGGTATCTGAGGGTGGGGTTGGTTCCAGGAACCCTACAGATACCAAAATCTGTAAAAATTGGCATAGTATTTGCATATAACCTATACACAGCCTCCTCTGCAGTTTAATTCATCTCTAGATTATTTATAATACCTAATACAATGAAGTGCCACGTAAATAGGTGTAAATACAGTATAAACGCTATGTAAATAGCTGCAGGCACCTGGCAAATTCAAGATATATTTTTTGGAGTTTTTGTCAAGTATTTTTTTTTTATTGACTCCATGGATACAGAAGTCATGAATAAGGAGAGCTGACTGTGCTCCCAATAAACTCCCTTTTGCTTAAGTCAGAATCAGCTTCTCTTGCTTACAGTTTCAAAGGAAGCTTGCTGAATGATGCAAACACTATGTGCCAGGCAGAAGACCAAGTGCAATTTTCTAAAAGAGGAAACTGAGCCTCTTAGGAAACTAAGCCAAGAGTTTACCATAACCAGAAATAAAACCACAAAGTCACCAGGAATATGGTGAGCAAATCTATGGGGACAATGACCAGTGGTAACATTTTAAGTGTGAAAAGGAATATGTTTTAGGCTAGTAATGTATGGGACAAATTTCCCAGTGAAGTTAGTAAGAATTGAGACTATAAATTCATTTTTGAATGGTTTGGAGAAGTACACGGATAGAAATCCATAACCCCTAAAAATCTCTTAAAAACAAGTTCTTAGCTAGGTTTGGCACAACTCATTTAGCAGCAAAACCCATTCTAAACAAACCTGAAGCTATTTATAGCATTTATTTATCCAATTTGAAGTGAATATTTATATATTTTACCTCAGAAATATTATGTTTTATTACAAGAGCATTCTGGGGCCATTACAAAGTATACAGTGTGTCAGTTCAGTTCAGTCGCTCAGTCGTGTCCGACTCTTTGCGACCCCATGAATCGCAGCACGCCAGGCCTCCCTGTTCATTACCATTTCTCGGAGTTCACTCAGACTCACGTCCATCGAGTCAGTGATGCCATCCAGCCATCTCATCCTCAGTCGTCCCTTTTTCCTCCTGCCCCCAATCCTTCCCAGCATCAGTCTTTTCCAATGAGTCAACTCTTCGCATGAGGTGGCCAAAGTACTGGAGTTTCAGCTTTAGCATCATTCCTTCCAAAGAAATCCCAGGGTTGATCTCCTTCAGAATGGACTGGTTGGATCTCCTTGCAGTCCAAGGGACTCTCAAGAGTCTTCTCCAACACCACAGTTCAAAAGCATCAATACTTCAGCACTCAGCCTTCTTCACAGTCCAACTCTCACATCCATACATGACCACAGGAAAAACCATAGCCTTGACTAGACGGACCTTAGTCAGCAAAGTAATGTCTCTGCTTTTGAATATACTATCTAGGTTGGTACATGTTATTAACTCCAAAACTTACAAAACAGTTCTTTAAAAACACATCAGTTCCCAAGGGTTTATGGTAAGTATTGTGACTTATGTCATGGAGGAACAAAATACCCATTGATGCCACAGTTGGAAACAGAATTTGTTTAGAAACAGCTAGAACCTATGTAGCCATCCTTTTGTGCTTTATCATTATCTTTACAGGAAGGTGTCAAGTTATCAGAGACTGTTCTGTCAATTATCTAGTCTGCTTTATGAATAAAACTGCACTTTTGTAAGAGAACTGGATGGCATCAGCATAAGATATTGATGCTGCTGCTGCTGCTAAGTCACTTCAGTCATGTCTGACTCTGTGCAACCCCATAGACGTCAGCCCATTGGGCTCCGCCATCCCTGGGATTCTCCAGGCAAGAACACTGGAGTGGGTTGCCATTTCCTTCTCTAATGCATGAAAGTGAAAAGTGAAAGTGAAGTCACTCAGTCATGTCTGACTCTTCGCGACCCCATGGACTGCAGCCTACTAGGCTCCTCTGTCCATGGGAGTTTCCAGGCAAGAGTACTGGAGTGGGATGCCATTGCCTTCTCCGTAAGATATTGATCAATAAGATATTGATATTTGGCCTCTATTTAGACAAAGCTAAGTGATCTGTGGATACTGAGTGAACCAGTGATTACAGCTTCTTTGGCATCAAGTGTCATTGAGTTAAATAATTGGCTGCATCATCTGTAGAGTCTTATCTAAATTGTCTAAGGAAAAGTAAACCCCAAGCATGTGCCTTAACTCTGTCAGTTTCCTCACTGTTGGAGGATGGAGGGAATGAAATGTGCTCCCTGAACTGAGAGGGTATCTTGAGACCAAAAAATGAAACAAGCTTCTCCATAGAATCAATGGATCAACATATTATATTTACAGGCTCAGCTGGTAAAGAATGTGCCTGCAATGCGGGAGACCTGGGTTCGATCCCCAGGTTGGGAAGATCCCCTGGAGGAGGGAAAGGCTACCCACTCCAGCATTCTGGCCTGGAGAATTCCGTGGACTATATAGTCCATGGGGTCTCAAAGAGTTGGACACGACTGAGCGACTTTCACTCATTCACTCACTCGTGGCATGTTCGGGCTTCCCTGATAGCTCAGTTGGTAAAGAATCCATCTGCAATGCAGGAGACCCGGTTCAATTCCTGGGTCAGGAATATCCACAGGAGAAGGGATAGGCTACCCACTCCAGTATTCTCGGGCTCCCCTTATGGCTCAGCTGGTAAAGAATGTGCCTGCAATGCGGGAGACATGGATTCGATCCCTGGGTTTGGAAGATCTCCTGGAGAAGGGAAAGGCTACCAACTCCACTATTCTTGGGCTTCCCTTGTGGCTCAGCTGGTAAAGAATCTGCCTGCAATTCGAGAGACCTGGGTTCGATCTCTGGGTTCGGAAGATGCCCTGGAGAAGGGAAAGGCTACCACTCTAGTATTCTGGCCTGGAGAATTCCATGGACTGTATAGTCCATGGGGTCACAAAGAGCTGGACATGACTCAGCGACTTTCACAGGGTGGGATTGGGCAGGCAAAGACCCAGAAGCACTGGCAGCTATATTGTGTATCATGAAGGGACCAGTGGGACAATTTTGTAGTTAACCTAAGGTAGGGGATACGTGCTGAGAAACAGGACGTGCATTTCTAAGTCAGGGTTTATGAATAGGTAACTAGTTTTATTACCTATTAGAATATTCATTGGAAGGACTGATGAAGCTGAAACTCCAAAACTTTGGCCACCTGATGTGAAGAACTGACTCATTGGAAAAGACCCTGATGCTGAGAAAAAATGAAGGCAGGAGGAGAAGGGGACGACAGAGGAGGAGATGGTTGGATGGCATCACTGACTCGATGGATATGAGTATGGGCAAGCTCTGGGACTTGGTGATGGACAGGGAAGCCTGGTGTGCTGCAGTCCATGGGGTTGCAAAGAGTCAAACATGACTGAGTAAACTAAACTGAACTAGTTTTGTGAGAACTGATTTGGGGAGTAACAGAGGACAGAGGCCTCCTGGTCCTAATGATTATTAAACAATATATTAACTACAAGCCCTTGATGACAGAGAAGTGATTCACTGCACAGTACAGTCCTGGGTAGGGTCAGTGGAAGGACAGGAAAAAAACATATGGTGTCAATGATGCTAACAGTCATACACTCACCACGAGCCAAGAATAACCAGGTACCAAGGGACCCACATTTCAGAGGAGAGATGAGTTAAGAACCTCAGGCTATGCTATTATGTAACTGTTACTACCAGCCCTGTGTCATGGTCCTCCTCCATATTCACTTCACCCAAATGAAATTATTTAATTTGATTTTCATTTGATTTCTAATTTGTATTTACTAGCTAATCCCATGTTATATAGAAAGCAGGGGGCAAAATCTAGCCTATCAGCCCCAAAACCCAGTTCTTACAAGAAATATTTTGAAAAATATAGATTAAATGCCAAAATAAATGAACTAAAATATTGGATTTATTTAGCCTGTGCAAATGCTGAGTCTTTATAGATCCTGAGTTATCTTACAGAAGTCATTTAGGAAGTAATGTACTAAAAGAATTGATTTCCCTTTAACGAAGAACATTTTGTCTTTGAGATGAATTTGAATTGTTTTCAAACCTGTCTAAGGGTTACTTTTCTGCAAGTTGCTTTTTAGAAAGCACCTTTATTGTCCTAAACTCATCAGTTTACCCACCATGCCAGTGATTTGACTGACCCTCCTACAGAGGATTGTATGTTGAGATAATCAATATATGTGTAGGAGATGAAAACAAAGAACTTAGAAACTGCCCAGAGATAGAAACCTATTCCATCAGAAGCATGGTGATGATCTATGGTTGGGTAGGTGGACATCCACCTGGTGTGCCTAGTGGGTCTCAGATGGCCCTCCATTATTGTATTCATACCTGGTTTTGAGTTATATCATTGATGGCAGCTTCAAAAATTTAGTTTTGTGGGAAGAAGAGGACAGTATTCCCTATGTCTTAAGAAGACAGTATTCTTTCTACATGGAGGGGTCCTGCTATTTGCCACTTACAAACTCAATTACATGCTCACAAATGTCAGTAGAAAGGAAAGATGCCTTTAATTAACAATGTAGCCGTACACCTCTGATTGAGAGCTGAATCCACAGTCTTTTAACTGATATTGTGCCTGATCTCAGGTTCTTAATGTCTGTCTCACGGCAGAAAGAATTCAGTGAGAGACAAAGTGACAGGTAAGAAGTAGATTTATTTAGAGAGAAATACTCCACAGAGTGTGGCCCATCTCAGAAAGTGAGAGGCCCTGAAGTATGATGTGGTTAATTTTTTATGAGCTGAGTAATTTCATAGACTAATAAGTGGGGGGAATATTCTAGCTATTTTGGGGAAGGGGATGGGGATTTCCAGGAATTGGGAATCCCACTTTTTAACCTTTATGGTCTGTCATGACATCTGTGGGTGTGTCATTTAGCTTGCTGACATGTTACAGTGAGCATTTAATGAGACTGAAGTTCCACTGGAAGTTAAATCTTCTGCCATCTTGGACCTTGCTGGTTCTAAACAGTTTTTTTTCATGTCCTAGCATAGTGTCATTCTTTTAAATGTGGTGCCCTGCCCCCTTTCCTCTTATTTCAAGAATGGCAGCAATCTGGAAAGATGGTAGACTTAGCATCCCCAAAAAACTGTCTCAGAAGATTCTGTTCAGTCATGAAAGCTTTTAATGTCAGATAATCATTCAGAGTCATTGTCCCCTGCTGTGAGCAGGCTTGTGATCGTCCTCTAGATCTTATCTTTGTCACACAGTCTGATCACACAGTTTGTTCAGGAGATTACTGAAGGGAAGCTAGAGGAGAGACCTGGTCATCTCTTAATTACTTAGTCTTCATTTCTATTTCTTTGATCTAAGGAAGGAACCAACAAGTTAAGCCAGGTATTGAGTGATCAAAAGATTTGAAAGATGTGCTTGGGCTGGAGTGGAGTAGAGCATGGGAGTGCTTGCTTTAAAAGTTAGTTACAATATACCTTTGCTAAAATAAGAAAAGCGGCTTCCTGCCGAGGGTGGTTTCCTGCAAAGAGCTGCTGACAAATCCCCACTTGTCGGAACATCAGTCCATTTCTGTGGGATTAGGGGTGAAGTTCTATCTTCTGTGATTTCTTCATGCTGATACAGGGCGCTGTATTCTCAGAGTGGAAGATGTCAGCATGGGTCTAGAGCATTTCTTTGCTGACTGTTTTCCTTGCCCCCTTACACATACAGACAGAGCAAGCTACAATTATCATGATACCTACAAAGATATAGAGTAGTAATGTTAATGCCATTCCCTTGAGACCAGTTCTTGGAATTGTGCTAGCCACAGATTCAGTACTGCTCAAGATGGAGCAGCTTATATCACGGCTCTAGTCAGATCATCACGCAGTTAGCTTTCTTCTTCCCGGGACTGTTGTAAGAATATCTGTAAAACAAGTCAGAAATATGCATCAGACTCGGAGTCTATGACTCTATTGTCCTAATCATTTACTGTTGGGTTTGGTACTTGGATGGGAGGAGGCCCTGCAGGGTTTTGCTCCAGTCCACCTCATCTATATATTAATTCTTCGACCTGACGACCAATGATAGACCTCTGGGCAAGAGAATAGTGCATGGATAAATTCTGATAAACAGGAGGGTCAAAAAGTACCTGGAGAAAGAGATTCTTACTGAGAGAGGGAGAATCATTTGCTACAGAAGATTTGGAAGGCAAAATGGTCACCTCATAATGACTCATGCAACCAATTTGGGAAGTAGCGTGGTTGAAGCAGGCAAAAGCTGTGTGACTTTACAAGCATTTCCAAAGTTTTCAGTAATATCTCAAAATTGAATATCCTAAAGGTAGTAGACTCAGGATTTATAGGGATTGCAAAAGGATTGCCTAAAGACTGCATTCAGAGTGCAAATACCCAGGGGTAGGGGTAGAGATTCCCAGAAATCTGCATTTTTACCCAGCAGCTTAGATGGTCCACATCCTCTTCTTTTTTTTTTTTTTGAGAAATACTGCCCCGGAGGGTACAGGGATGTTGCTATGCTACTTAAGCTCGATTTTCAGGTGCTGATTTCTTAAATCAGTGGTTCTCATCCCTGACTGCACATTAAAATCACCTGGGGAACTTTAACAACATTCCGGTTGCCAAGGCCCCATCCCCCTGTAGTTCTAATTCTGGGGTGGGTCCAGGCATCAGTGCATTTCAAAAGGTCCCCAGGTGACTCTAATGTACAACCAGGGTTGAGAATTATAGTCCTAAAGCATCGTAAACTGATTGCCTAAGTAAGTGAACCCAGCTCCCCACAAGTGCCTAATTTACATGATGATAATTGATGACCAGCCTATTTACCTTGGTCTGTCCATGACTTTCCTGAATCAGAGTTCTCTTTATTGTTTTGCTATGAAGCTGGAAAGAGGAACAGAATATATAACCTGCTAAAGCTCATGTCTTCGATTAATCAAATACTTTCATTTGCACTTCCTCTTGGATTTTGTTTGGTTCTGGTTGTTATTTCATTTTGTTTTGTTTCTCATTTGGGAGGGCTGGATTTTGGTGAGAAGTGTTAACACTGACCATTATTGAAAATGGGAATTTTCTAGTTTGATTCATTTCAACATAGCTTCCAGATTGCTGAGTTTCATAAAACAAGTGAAGATCTGAGATATAAATCACAGAAATTTGGAATTTTTTGAAAAAAGATTTATTTAGTGCTGCACTGGGTCTCTGTTGCTGTGTGAGGGCTTTCTCTAGTTGTGGCAAACAGAGGCTACCCTTCGTTGCCCTGTGCAGACTTCTCATTGCAGTGGCTCCCCTTGTTGCAGAGCATGGGCCCTAGGGCCTGCGGGCACTAGGGTGTTGATGATCAGTAGTTGTGGCACTTGGACTTAGTTGCTGTCTGGCATGTGGGATTCTCCCAGACCAGGGATGGAACCTGTGTCCCCTCCATCTTCCCCTCCATCACCAAGCAGACTCTTAATGAGTAGACCGCCAGGGAAACCCAGAAATTTGGAATTTAAAAATATATATATTTCACAAGGATAAATGGGCTGACTTTGCAAAGTGATGAAGTGCAGGTTCTCATCAAAGAATAAACATTTGTGAATTTCAGATACAATTTTGTTTATCAAAACCCAATTTTCAAACAACTCTGCAAATGTGTAAATCGTACATAAATGAGATGCCTGTTTGCTAAATGAAATTCTTCCAGTGCACAGACCTTTTCCTTAAATAGAGATTATAGGCTTGCTTTGCGACAAAATACTTACACATCTGGTAGGATTTTTTTTTTTTTTTCACAGACAGTACTCATTTCTATCATCAATGCTTTCAAAATCGGGATGTACAAATATGTATGATATAAAAGCTCCACAGATTCTATGTGGGGAAGTTCTTAATTGTTCAGCAAGCAAATTAAGATAGTCTTTGCACAGGCTTCAGAGAGGGACCTGGGTGTGTGTCTACTTTTATAAGAAGCTTCAGCTTTGGCCTGCGGGGAGAGAGCCAGTGAGTGGTTCTCAGTAATTGCGCCTTCATATTCATACACCCGCTTAAGGCAACGATGACTCATCATGGATTTATGAGGGCTGTCATGGCTCCCCTTTCATTGAATCCTGCTGTCAGTGACTTAATTAACTTTCCTGAAACTTCCCCACTTTGACAGATTTTTTTTCAATAAGCACCCACACACACGTAGGGTCTCTGAAGGCTTCTGGGGCCTCGTGACTGGATGACTGAGACACGACAAGTCAGCCTTGGAGGAAATCCCATGTGTGACTCACTGGCATGTGGGTCTAATCTCTGAGCCGCCCAGAGTGGCAGTCTGCTACTTACTAACAGACCGACACTGCCCGCAAAGAGTTCTGTCCAAGGATTTATGCAGGAGAGGCTGGGAGGAATGGCTATAGGGGAGATGAACTGGGGGTTCCTACTGTTCCTGCCCCAAGTGGCTATGTGATGACTCCAGGAGGGGACAGCGGAGGCCTTCTCTGCACCAGCCCTCACGGAAGATTCCCACAGTGTGGGCGACAAGCTATCAACAGAAGGGAGGAGCAGAAGGGATGGCAGGTTTTAGTTTTTTATCCCTATTTCTGGATCCTTGAGCAAATTAACTTCCTTCAGCCTTTCCTCACCTGGAAGTAGCAGCTCTTTCCAGTTCTAGATTCTGGGGCCCTAAGTGGGGGGTCATCTACAAGCATACGCTTTTAAAAATTCTCATCAAGGACTTCTGTGGCAGTCCAGTAGTTAAGATTCCATGTTTCCACTGCAGAGGGCATAGGTTCATTCCCTGGTTGGGGAAATAAGATCCCACGTGCCTCTCAGTGTGCCCAAACAAACAACAAAATTAAAAATTCCCATGAAACGTTAGCTTCTCTTGATTGGCCTTGGTCATCTATAATTTGAAAACCTCACAGAATACGTGCTGACCCTAAGCGACTTGATTTTCTAATAGTATTTAGGTGTAAGTTGTATCAAAGCATGTGTGTGTATAAACAGCAAGGTCCTATTGTACAGCACAGGAGCTATATTCAGTTCCCCTGTGATAAACCATCATGGAAAAGAATATGAAAAGGAACACATGTATGTATAAGTGAGTCACTTTGCTGTATAGCAGAAATTAGCACAACATTGGAAATCAACTATAATTCAATACAATTTTTTAAAAAAGTCAGTGAGGCTATGAGACCAGCTCATGTACTAATAGTCATGTCATTGTGCTTAGTCGCTCAGTCATGTCTGACTCTTTTTGACCCCGTGGACTGCAGCCCTCTGGGCTCCTCTGTCCGTGGGGATTCTCCAGGCAAGAATACTGGAATGGGTTCCCATGCCCTCCTCCAGGGGATCTTCCCAACCCAGGGATTGAACCCAGGTCTCCCACATTGCAGGCAGATTCTTTACCATCTGAGTCACAAGGGAACCCCAAGAATACTGGAGTGGATAGCCTATCCCTTCCCCAGGGGATCTTCCTGACTCAGGAATCGAACTGGAGTTTCCTGCATTGCAGACATATTCTTTACCAGCTGAGCTACCAGGGAAGCCCAGTCATGTCACCACCAAAATGGATATATGGGAAGATCAGTAGTGATGTTTCTGAAACCTAGTTTATTTACTAGTAGATTTATCAAATGAATTAGAAGTATATTGTAAAATATAAATGGAAATACATAACAAACCTAATTTATTTAGTTCACTAAATAAGAGTCCCACATAGGTCCTTGAGAAAATTTACATCATCCATATGGTGTCATAACTATTTTGCTATAATTGGTAGAAAGCCAGCTTTCCCTTAAACGGAAGACAATTGCTTCTGTTCACCTGTCTGGGAAAGGGACTAAAGATGTTCCTTGAAACCAAGGAAAAGGTGCCAACTCTTTTCTGTCTCTCAAGAATCTCTCTCAAAATGCAGGACTTGATGCTGTTAGATTCATCCCTTATCTCCTTTCTTTGCCTCAGATTGTCTTTGTCTTCGTTCCACACCAAACTCTCTCCAGGCATCAGAGAAAATTACTACCCCAGTGCTTTCAAACCTTCTCTGTGTTTTGGTTTCCTTGTCTTTGAAATGTGGGTAGAAACACCACTGAACTCCTGGGCTTGCTTTGGGATTAAATGTGTTGATACATGAATGTGCTTAGGTCAGTACCTCATACATAGAAACTATTCACACAGAATAGTAATAACAGCTAGTATTATAACTGTCCCACCTCAGAGTGGAAATGATCTTGGATGGTCTCAGCCTGCAGTGGCTTGAAGCAGGATTTCAGCTCCTGGACAGAGATTGAAATTGCCCCGTGGCAATGAGAGCCCTGAATCCCAGCCCCTAGACCTCCGGGGGCCAGTGGCCAGTGAAAAGGTCCTGGCCCATCAGCTGTGTAGAAATGAATTTCCACATAGAGACAGAAAGTAGTGAAGCAAATAAAGTGTTTATTAGAAAGAAAAAAGTACAGTTTGTGTGGATGGACACATGGGTAGGCTCAAAGAGAGAGTGTCGTGCCATGCATATACCCACATCTTTTAGCCAAGATGCCTTTCAGACAAGAGGCCCATGGTAGCTGACATTACTTAATATGGAGTGATGCCCCCTTCCTTTTTGACCTCCAGGGAGCCTTTCTGTACATGTGTAGTTAGGAAGGTCTCCTTGACTTCAAGAATGAGGAATAGGTGGTCTTTTATCTCTAATCTGAGTAGAGCTCAACTTCCTCTTGGAAGAGACATCAACTGTTCAGTCTGGGGCCCATCTATCTCCTGCCTCAGTAAGGACTTCTCTCTCCCTCTATCTATAAGTCAATCAAGGGCAGGAATCTTTTTTTTTAATTAATTAATTTTTGGCTCTGCTGGGTCTTCACTGCTGCACTGACTTTTCTCCAGTTGCAAAAAGCAGGGGCTACTCTCCAGTTTTGGGTCACTGGCTTCCCATTGAAGTGGCTTCTTCTATTGCAGAGTACAGGCTCTAGGGCACGTGGACTTCAGTAATGGCAATGCCCAGACTCTAGAGCTTAGGCCCACTCGTTGTGGTATGTGGGCTTAATTCCTCCTTGAAATGGGGGACCTTCCAGGGTCAGGGATGGAACTCATGTTTCCTGCGTTGGCAGGTGGTTTCTTTACCACTGAGCCACCAGAGAAGCCCCAGGACAGGACTCTCAGTGACATACTAACACCTTGTACCTTCTTGTAAACAAGAGGATAGAGAACTGTGGTGGAACAGGCCTGGGCATGAGACCCCCTCCTCCACTCAGGGCTTCCTGGGTGGGAGATACCTCTAGCCAGAAACCAGAGCTGCCCCAGCACACGGAACACAGCAGCCCTGCTACTGAAGAATAGTTAGAATCTTCATGTTCTCTCGCATTCGATGCTCTCAACCATCCTGTTCTTCCAGGTGAAAATACTAAGTGAAAGTCATGCAGGTTGAGCAAGATACTTAAGTTCTCATAGCTTCACTTGCTCAGTAAAAGATGGTGCATAATGAGAACCCAATTTTGTGTGTGGAGCAGGACGCCGGCTGCATAGTAGAGCCACCTCCCCACTCCACCTTCATTGTTGTTCAGTTGCTGAGTCCTGCTCAGCTCTGCCACGCATGGGCTGCAGCACACCAGGCTCCTCTGTCCTCCACTGTCTCCCAGAGTTTGCTCAATTCAGGTCCATTGAGTTAATGATGCTATTTAATCCCATTCTCTGCCACCCATTTCCTTTTGCCTTCAATCTTTCCCAGCATCAGGGTCTTTCCCAATGAATAGTATGAAGGATATGACACTGGAAGATGAGCCCTGCAGGTTGGAAGGTGTCCAGTATGCTCGTGGGGAAGACCAGGGTGGTAATTACTAATAACTCCAGAAAAATGAAGCAACTGGGCCAAAGCAGACACTATCCTCAGCATCTCCCTAAATAAAAGGAGGAGGTACTTTCTTCCAAGAGGGAAAAGAGGCAGGTTAAGAAAACTCTTATGTCTCTCTAACAGTCATTAATACAATGTTAGGATGCAAACATCTCTAATTAAGAGCACAGTTGGTCCTGAAGATGTGATGCTCCTTTGATGAAAGAGTTCAACCTTTCTTGTCCTTGCTACTCTCTTCCCAGAAAAAGAATAACATGTTCATGTTTGCACAGCTAAGATTCTCTCCAACTCTGATAGTCTGATTCTGCATTTCTGTGACTAGCGACATGCTTCAAATTGTTTATTTTCTTGTGCCATCACTCTTAACTCATTCCTTCCTAAGCTTTTTTTTTTTTTGCATTACATTTAGAGAAAATTCATTGAGCACATTGTCTGTTTGGCTTTGGACTTGCATTTAATTAAGTATGAATCCCACTAACGTATTTCTGACCAGTATGGAGGCTGATGTTTGGTTAGTTTCTCCCATGAGATGTAAGCTGCTCCCACCCACAACTCCCGCAGCTCAAGGTCTTAAATGATTTATTGATATTGGCTGACGCTAGCCGTGTGTGTGCTCTAAAACCCTAGAGCCTGAGTGCCACTGCTTAGACTGAAGGCCATCAGGACATTTCGTGAACAGAAATCTGAATTCTGCCACTTGGTGCAGGAATTGTGTCCTTTTTTGCCTTCAGTTTTGTGTTCCAACAGGAGGTCATTTCTACCTGTTTGTACGAGAGCACACAGCAGCAATACTGGTTCACGTGTATGCAGACCTCTGTTCTTTTTCTGTCCCTCAGGGTGTCCCCTACAACTCTATTCCTAAGCCCCTACTATCGGCAATCTCTACATTGCCTTTGAGACAAGTTACTCATCTGAAGATGGGTTGTTTCTCAACTTCCTTCAGACCCAGTTCATTTAAGCCATGTTTGATCCTCATATCTCTTGTTGGAAGCTTCTTTGCTGGACATAAAGCATTCAATGCAACCAGATCTCCTCTAAGCAAATGTAGATAATGTAGAATTCTGACCTGCCCCCGTGGCTCTTCACAACTGGTTCCTGCTCCGCAAGGTAGCTGTAAAAGGAGAAGGCTGTCCAAAGTCACCTGAAACTTAGGTCCTGTATGAATACCCAGGAAAGAGTGAGACATATTTCCTTCTTCCCCTTTAGCCTCTAAGCTGAGAATTTCATAACTTGTCATTATTAAGCACCCACCAAGTTCAAAGTGTATGTTCAGTTGCTGGGATTGGAACTAGAAGCTAAAAACCATGGACTCTACCTCCCAGGGGCTTAAAGTTTAGTTAATAAAGTAAAGAAACACACCCATGAACAATGTACTCATAAAAATACATGGATGGTAGTGTAAGCTGTGAAGACAGAGATTTGAGTGATGGCACAACAGACCTAGGGAGAAACAGACAGGTCCTCAACCAGGAACGGCACAGTCTCCACACCAAACCCTCCTGGACATGGTCTTTCCACTCTGGCTGGATCATCTTGAGGAGCATGGGTAGTTCCTTGATATTAAAGATTGAATATCATTCCATAGGGGCTTCCCAGGTGGCTTAGTGGGAAAGAATCTGCCTGCCAATGCAGGAGATGCAGATTCAAACCCTGAGTGAGTAAGATCCCACAGAGAAGGAAATAACAACCCACTCCAGTGTTCTTGCCTGCAAAATCCCAGGGGCAGAGGAGGAGCCTGGTGGGCTACAGTCTATGGGGTTGCAAAACAGTTGGACCTGACTGAATGACTAAATATCATCATCATTCCATAGAGGCTATTCAGTCTCACAAAAAAATGCTCTTCCAAATCTCTCCATCCTTATGAGCAAATGCCTCTCTTAGCCTACCCACTGTGATTGGTACCTGGGAAAGGTTCTCCCCTTTGTCAATCAGGATTTTAGCAGAAAGTAGCATACTCAAACGTGCATTTAAGGAAAATATAATGAAAAGGCTACATATGAACTGTGGTCAGGATGAAGAGAATCAACAAGGGATGTTGACATACCTAGGGTCTAGCCATCATTGGGAGCTATTACCTTACCCTCTAGACCTAAAGGGGCAAGGGGAAGAAGCTGTTTCTGTAACCCAGTAAATGCTATAGCCAGTGGGGAGGGGCTGCCCTGGAGAAGCTGTGTCCATGGAGAAGGAACACGGCCTGTTGCCAAACTGGGATGCCAGAGAGAGAGAAGGAGAAAGTGACAACTCTCTCTTTTTGTAAAGCAGGTCACCGAGCAGAGAAGGGCCGAGAATGGATCTTGGGCAAAGAGAAAACACCCCAGACATCCCCCATACCTTAAGTGGGTGCTGTTTCTCACCCAAGTTATGACAATGCCTTTCCAGGAGAATTCTTTCTGGGCTGGAGGATCACCTGGCAAGCTTTGGCTTGCCACTCTATGATTATTGATAAAACACTCAGTAAATCTAAGTACTTGGACTAATGGTTTATTTCCATTAAATTCCAAACATCTTGATCTCTATGAAGCTGTAACATCTAGAAAGAGTAGCGAAAATGTTAACATATTGAAGTAAATCAGATGCCTTCAATGGAAATCTTTAAGAAGACGGTCAAGACTTTATCTTGTAAATTGATTTATCTATCTGTTAATGTATCTGATCATTACTAAGATGTCTATAAGTGTCTAGGAAACTGAACAGTTCTCTCCCAAAGGCATATTTGCAATGAAACTGCAAACAAGATTCTTTTCTTTGAATAATGCATTCCCTTTCTTCACTGTTTCCTTTTTGTATATCTTGAGGTACTTTTGAGAAATTTTAATAAGAAGGTAAAATGGAGGATGCCATCTGATCAACAAATTTTGATGTAGAAGCAATATTCTGAAAAGCCAGGCTTTCATTTATTCTAACCCTCAGAGTTCTAGAGTGGAGAAGTACCTGGAGACAAAGACACAGAGAGATATGGGCTGACCTCAGAATACGGTCAGGGTTTTCAAGTCTATTGTTGATCCATAACAACTAAATGGACCCAGAAGTGAATTAGAGAATTGCTATTTAGTCTCACTTTCTCTACTAAGAAGTCATATCCTGACTTTTCACACAAATATAATAAAAACCATCATTGTGTATTTAGTGCTTGCTATGTACTGCTAAGGACTCTTAAAAGTTTTCCATGCATTAACTCATAATAATCATCTGAGGCAAGGATTATTCTAAATAACAACCCTTAGAAACCCTTAGTTAATATGCCCAAGGGTACAGCTGGTAAGCGAAAGAACTGAAATTTGAACCTAGAATTCAAGTTCCACAGACTGTGTTCTTAAATTCACCCTCTGGTTGCTCCAGATTGTGTTTGTGTACAGCTCTGGGGCTTTCAAAATCTTAGTAAAATATTTATAAATGTACTTATCCTCCACCCCATTTCTCAAAATTTATATCAATTTTATTGCCCATAAATCTCAAAATAGTCCTATGAGGTAGATATTATTTTTTCCATCATAATCAGGAAACTGAATGACTGAGCAAACTGCCTTGTCAGGAAATGGCAGAGTCAGAACTTGAGTCCAAATGTTCTGACACCAGATCCTATCATTGTTCTGCTGAAACATAGCGTCCTCAAGTCACCCCATCAACAGCATGAATTCCTGACCCTGCAAAGATAAACTGACTCAGGTTGTAATCTGGGCTGCAGGACTTATTGTCACTGTGTCCTCAGCCAGTAATTTACTCTCTAAGCCTCAGTTTCCTTACCTTTAAAATTGGGATGAAAAAAAACTTACCTTAGTATTTTAGTTTTACCCACCAGAGTTCTTGACCTCCTTAATCAATAAAAATTGATCAGAAGCAAAAAAAAAAAAAATTCAGACAATGCTTTATTGCAGCCCCTGCTATAGCAGGGGGAGCAAGAACAAGTAACAGTTTCCCTTGCTAGCTCACTGAGGGTAGGGACAAGCTGGTTCCTTATACGGGGTGAGGGAAGAGGTGTGTCCAGGGGTGGGTTAGAGGGGTGGATTCGGTGGTCTTCCCACCCCTTTGGTGATGCTGAGTTTTAAGGCAACTTTTTCACTCTCCTCTCACTTTCATCAAAGGCTCTTTAGTTCCTCTTCGCTTTCTGCCACAAGGGTGGTGTCATCTGCATATCTGAGGTTATTGTTATTTCTCCTGGCAATCTTGATTCCAGTTTGTGCTTCATCCAGACTGGCATTTCCCATGATGTACTCTGCATGTAAGTTAAATAAGCAGGGTGACAATATACAGACTTGACGTATTCCTTTCCCAATTTGGAATCAGTCCATTGTTCCATGTCCGGTTCCAATTTTTGCTTCTTGACCTGCATACAGATTCCTCAAGAGGCAGGTAAGGTGGTCTGGTATTCTCATCTCTTGAAGAATTTTCCACAGTTTGTTGTGATCCACACAGTCAAAGGCTTGGCGTAGTCAGTAAAGCAGAAGTAGATGTTTTTCTGGAACTCTCCTGCCATTTAAGTGCATTTATATGGATTTCCCTAGTACCTCAGCTGGTAAAGAATCTGCCTGCAATTCAGGAGACACTGGTTTGATTCTTGGGTCAGGAAGATCACTTGGAGAAAGGATAGGCTACCCAATCACTCCAGTATTCATGGGTTTCCCTGATGGCTCAGATGGTAAGAACCCACCTGCAATGTGGGAGTCTTGGGGTCAATCCCTGGATTGGGAAGATCCTCTGGAGAAGGCTACCCACTCCTGTATTCTTGCCCAGAGAATTTCATGGACAGAGGAGCCTGGAGGGCTATAGTCGATGGGGTTGCAAAGAGTCAGACATGACTGAGCAACTTTCACTTTTACTTCATACACGTTTGGAGCAGCAGGGAAAGTATTTGACTAGTACTTGCCTCTGTATAACAGGAAGTATTGCTTAAAGCATGATACATAGCAGCAGGTATGGATACCGTGATGTTTGCGGTCATTTCCACCACTTCACTTTAGGGCTTCTCTCTGCGAAACAGCCAGTCTGTGCCGAGTTCGACAGCAGCCTCAGGGGGGGGATCTCAAACACATAGAAGATGTGTCTATCTAGGACCTCCTTCAACAGAAAACGCAGAGAGCTCAAGCTTTTACCTCACATACCTGTATGACAAGGCTGGCCCTACCACTTAGCAAGCTATGTAAACGTCTCTATGCCTGTTTCCTTGTGTGTAAACTGGTTATGATGCGGATAGCCCCTCACAGGATGTTGAGAGGATGAAGTAAATCAGCACATGTAATACCCTTATACAAGTATAGATGCTCACTAAACCCATAAACTACTTTTACATATCCTCCATGAGAGCTGGACAGGACTGAGTTCCTGGTTTCTCTCAGAGCAAAGATAGCAATTAAAAGGGAGTATGATAAGTTCCAAATTTTCATTATCATTATGCACATGAAATGGAAACTTATTTCAATATTCTCCACTAATATGGAAGCCAGTTTTCCTCTTCCTACATTTTAGAAAAGAGCCATTCATATTTATTGAGCGCCTCCAAAGGACATGGCTGTGTGCTGAGCAGTAGTGACAGAAGACATCCATTTCCAGTGCGGAAAATGTCTTGTAATCTCTTTACTAGCTTCACATCTCTGAATTTCAAAAGCACCAGTAGAAGCAAACACAGTGTTCTGCTGTACCCTTCTTCCCCTGGGTCCCAGAATTCAATTAAAATCATGTTCCATCTTGCCTGATGCAAAGTGTTTTAGATTAAAGGAGCCTGGAATGCAAGGACCCAGCAAAGCACCATGCAAACAGAGATGCTGAAAAAAGTCCATTTGATGATGAAAGAAAATCAGATAGGTAGATGGTTAAACAGATAGCTACCCAGAGTTTTTCAGCCAGTGATTCCTTTATGAATGAAGCCTGCAGGACTGTTAATGAATTTTTTTTTCAATTTTATCATTATCATATCATTTCAGATTTATTGCCTTCTCTTTTTAGTCTCTCTTAACCTCAGTTCTGGCAAAGCCTATTTTGGTGTGTTGCTCTTCGAGCATACTCAAAACCCATGTCAAGCTACCCTTTAAAAAGGCATTGGTGTGAATGCCATGGGAAAATGTACTCCAAGGTTGCAGATGAATTGATATGATTTCCTTGATTGTATCTTTTTATTTATGAGGCATAATTTATGAGCGCTGGAGAGCAAACTGCAATGAGTGATGACTAACTGCAGCCCAAGTCATAAATCAGGAGCAGTGAAAGAAGAGGTGATTTTGATCGAATCTATTGAATTAGCTGTTGGCCTTAGCCAATGTAGGTATCGGAAAGACCTTTTTAATATCTATTTGTCTCTCTCCTGGGAGTGTGATCACAATCTCATTACATGCCCCTAGGAAACAAATAATTTAATTGTTTGCCTGTTAACATGTAACCTATTTACTCTTCTTATTAATTACTGGCATGGCTGTTCATTGGACTTGTTTGTTTCTGATGTGAATTGTCATGAAAATATATTCATATTCTCCAGTTTTTGTGAATAATGTTGCATCCCTAGTGCTGCTTGATGAAACAATATTGTTGAAATGTTTCTGTTTTATCAAGAATTGCCATTATTCCGCAAGGAAGTATGTTATAGAATATCACAGAAGTTGCAGAGAACTGAAAAATTCCTCCATGTATTAATCCTATGAAAGTCACAGTTATACTCCAACTTGTAATAAACAGCCTGGAAAAAAGTGCAAAATCTCAAAATGCTTCAAGGGGAAGGACAGCCACTGTCACTTACAGTAGGAGTCATCAGATAAGAGGGTTTTTGTGAAAGATCACTGGCTGAATTTGTTTATTCCTATGTGTGTGTGTTAGTTGATCAGTTGTGTCTGACTGTGCAACCCCATGGACTGTAGCCAACCAGGCTCTACTCCATGGAATTCTTGAGGCAAGAATGCTGGAGTGGGTTCTCATTTCTCCAGGGGATCTTCCTGACCGAGGGATTGAACCTGAGTCTCCTGCATTGCAGGCAGATTCCTTATCTCTGAGCCACTAGGAAAGTCCCATTATTCCTGTGGTCCATTTTTATATGGAAAATGATAACAAATACATGACCAAGTAGACATCAACTGGATACTAACAGTATAGAAAGCATTGCTAGGTTTGATCTCTTGGTCTTATCAAGACTTGTAGCATTTCCTCAACCAAAAGAATCATAAGGTATTTTTATAATTAAGAAACCCTGAAATTTTACATTAAGAATTTCTCTTTGCACTAAGACTGCACTTGGAAAATATTAGTCCTGGGGAATGTTGTTTGAGAAAGTTATGACTGGGGAATGTTATTTGAGAAAGTTATGAGCCATTGAGTGAGACAAAGCATTAAAATGAAAACTACAGTTAAGCATGGAAATTTTGCTAAAGAATAGTTAGCTCATTAATATAAGCACCCAATGGGCCCCCACGCTAAGGTTTCTAAAGCGTCTCTCTTCTTTCATCCTCACTGGAGTCGTGACTCCTTCTCTTTCTCTTCTACAAAATTTCTTATAAATGCTTCTGTTCACAAACTCTTGCTTTCCCTCTGGAATAAAATTAGGAGGGAAAATATTGGGTGAGAGGAATTAAGTACCTTTTAAAATAGTTAATAATGTTCATCTGGGCTGCATGGGGGGGAAAAATACCCAGCAAGTTCTAGAAATAACAGTATTTCAAGAAATTTGCGGAGAAGGCAATGGCACCCCACTCCAGTACTCTTGCCTGGAAAATCCCATGGACAGAGGAGCCTGGTGGGCTGCAGTCCATGGGGTCGCTGAGTCGGACACGACTGAGCGACTTCACTTTCACTTCTCACTTTCATGCATTGGAGAAGGAAATGGCAACCCACTCCAGTGTTCTTGCCTGGAGAATCCCAGGGACGGGGGAGCCTGGTGGGCTACTGTCTATGGGGTCGCACAGAGTCGGACACGACTGAAGCGACTTAGCAGTAGCAGCAAGAAATTTGCACCTGAAGTGAAAACTAGGTGCCAAATGGTCATTCTACAAAAGCTAGTGAACTCTGGTTTGTTTGGAACTCTGGCCACTGTAATAAACTCAGTTGATGATCATTGCAACTGTAACATTTTCAGCCAGATACATGCTGTGTGTTTATTTGAATGGCTGAAGGTAATGACAAAAGTAATGCAAAGTGCAATTCTGAATAGACAACATGTGAATAGAAATTGAAAAAAAAAAATGCATGATTTCTGTCCTTGGTTCTGTAGGGAATAGCTCTGTGTTTCTCAAACAAGACTGGGCACAAGAATCACTTGGAAATCTTTTTAAAAGGCAGGTTCTGAGATCGTTTCACTAGAAATTCTCTTACAGGAACGCAAAATGATTCTGAAGATAATAGCCAAAGAGCATGTTTGGACAAAGACTCCTCTGAAGGAAGATTTGTAAAAGGCAGTTTTCAACAGAGGACAAACAATTGAACCCATTGTTTCCACAGCAGTGAGATTTGGGCAGCATGGTGGCAGATGTTGACATTTCATGTAATTAAAACTTTTTAAAGCAACATATAGTAATTAGTCCTAGGAGGCTGGGAAAGTGGGCAGAGGATAAATAAAAGAACAATTTTATCTTTAATGGGCAACAGCATAAGGTTGGTGATAGTCACTAGTTAGATAACAAAAATTAGATTGAAAACAAATAGATCTATTCTTTTGCTAGTCAATTAGAAAATTTGGGGTTAGATCATTTTAGTTATTTTTAATTTATTCAAATATTTAATCCGTGTTTTCTATGACATCTTCTTACATTGTAACTCCTTTCATGGTTTCACCCAAAACCTTGGAGAGGAAAGCACCCCATCTCAGCCAGCCCGAACCTGTTCTAATTAATAGCTCTAAGTTGGGAAACTCCTAACTCTTACAGTTATAATGTGTGTGTGTGTGTGTATATATGTGCACATGTGCAAATGTTCATTAAACCCAAATGATAAATAGAAACTTTAATCGCCTTTAATTTTTTTTATTATCAAAGGATAAGTATGTTCAACTAGATAGTGTGAGTGTGATGATATTTTGCATAAACAAAAGATGAAATGTATCCTTACTTTTTTTCACTTTGAGCATGAAATTCATAAACTATATCTTAGCTTTCAACTCTTAAAAAGTCCCTTCTTACAAAAAAAAAAAAAAAAAAAAGTCCCTTCTTTTTTCTGAGTAACTTATACATTGTTTATATACCCTGGTGGCTCAGTGGTAAAGAATCCATCTGCAATGCAGGAGATGCAGGTTGGATCCCTGAATCAGGAAGATCTCCTGGAGAAGGAAATGGCAACCCACTCCATTTTCTTGCCTAGGAAATCCCATGGACAGAGGAGCCTGGCAGGCTACAGTCCATGCGGTCACAAAGAGTCAGATATGACTTAGTGACTAAACAACAGCAACAAGAATATGTGAGGGGATCTTGGAATACAAATCAGGTGGGTTGGTCTATTAGGTAAATAAGAGGTAGATAGGTGGTGGATAGATATAGATATTGTGTTAGCCAAAAAGTTCATTCAAGTTTTTTCATAACATCTTATGAAAAAATGTGGGGCTTCCCTGGTAGCTCAGACAGTAAAGCGTCTGCTTACAATGCAGGAAACCTGGGTTCAATCCTTGGGTCGGGAAGATTCCCTGGAGAAGGGAATGGCAACCCACTCCAATATTCATGCCTGGAAAATCCCATGGACCAAGGAGCCTGGTGGGCTACAGTCCATGGAGTCGCAGAGTCGGACATGACTGAGTGACTTCACTTCACTTATGGAAAAATGCAAATGAACTTTTTTGCCAACCTGATAGGCAGCTAGATAGACAGACAAAGTAGGCAACTCTACCTGTTCTCAAGATATCTCATTTCTTAATGTTTGTATAGGTGCATTCATGGTGGATTCATGTCAATGTATGGCAAAACCAATACGGTATTGTAAAGAAAAATAAAGTAAAAATTAAAAAATAAATAAATAAATAAATTAAAAAAAAATAAAAAAATAAAAAGTTTGCTTTACTCACCCGTGGCTGATACATGCAAAAACCACCAAAATATTGTAAAAGTAATTATCCTCCAATTGAAATAAATAAATTAATTTAAAAAAGTTTGCTTTACTCAAATTTTAATTGTTTTCCTTAATTTATTTTTATCCAAGTAAGAGAACTGGGAAAGAGTCAACAGTGAAGCATAAAATCCCCTTACAGGGTTTATTCTAAAGAAATCCTCAGGGCAATATATGAAACTGGGTCAGCTTGTGGGCTCCAGGCTGGGCAGGAATGAACTTGAGAACAACTTAGGAGAACCTCAGACAGAACTGGCAAAAGAAGTTCTGGTAAAACCTTTCAGTGGGACTCCTGGATAGCCAGTCAAAAACGAAGAAATGGATATAGTTAGTGAACTAGGAATATATCTAACGAAAAAGTGGGTTACAAACAGTATTTATATCATGAACCTGTTTCTGTGAAACTGTACATATTTAATGAAAGACATTATGAATCCCTGAATGATGGACTCAAGGATTCTATTTTCTTTCTTTCCTCCATACATTCTAATTTTCTATAATGAGTTGTATTTCTTGTATAATAGATAAGTTTGAGTTTCCAACACACAGCAAATGAAACATAAGAAGCCTATACCATGACTATGTTAAAAACTTTATCGTCTTATTATTACCAAATCAACAGTTACTGTGAAAAATGCAGATGATCCACATAAAAGAAGTAAACACTTACTTGTGATCCTACCACCTGTAGATAAGACCTGTTAACTCTGCAGTGCACCATTCCAGATATTTTAAGTTTTTCAAACATGGTATTATCTAACACACAAGTTTTGAAAACTTTTTTGTTCACTTATATAATGTAAATAACCTTTGCCTGATCTTAAATATTCTCAGTCTACACAAAAAAAAAAAAAAAAAAAAATAGAAGATCAGAGTATACTACTCACGTTTCCCCATACAAGATCTCTGCTTTTTATCTACCATATAAAGATGGACCTAAATCTTTGGGCCATTATTTCTCAGTAAAAATAAACCATAAGCATAATCTGTTAGTATTTTTATCCTGAACCTTAAGCTATACTTTAGTTCCTTTATTTCCTGTTTAGCTGGGCATAGATAAAAATCTACAGTGATTTTTAGCTAAAGGACTTTTTACCTTGAGAGAGAGAAAGACAGAAAGGGAATCAGTGACAGTTTCTTTCTGCCTTCTCTTCTGGTAGTTTGGCATAAGAGATACTGCCTTGTGGTACAAGTCTTGAGAAATCCATAATGCTTCATTAGCACAGCTTTCTTCACTGTATCTGCTTTCATTTTCAGAGGAGCTCATGTAAATAGGCTGCTCCTGCTTTGCATAAGCATGTTGATTTATATGAATGCTATTTTGATCTCAAATTGATTGAATACTAAAAAGAAAGACTAGGGAAAAAGCACTGTATTATGAAGGTCTCCTCTCAAAGACAAAAGACACTAGAGCCTACGTTCATTCCCAGTTACTGATGGGGAATTCTGTATGGCCCAGTTTTTATTTTTTTAATATTTCTAGAGAAATACAGTAAAATACTACATTACCGAGACTCAAGTGTTTTAAAATACCATGGGTTAAATTATATTTTGGAACTAGAACTTCACCCCATAAAAACTCATGCAACACAGAAAGGCATGAGGTCTAGACCTAACTGCCAGCGTGAGCATTAAAAAGCCTTAATAGATTTGGTGCTCAGTAGTTAATCCGCCTGCCAATACAGAAGACACAGGAGACGCAGGTTTGATCCCTGGGTCAGGACGATCCCCTGGAGGAGGGCATGGCAACACACTCTAGTGTTCTTGCCTGGAAAAACTCATGGACAGAAGAGCCTGGTGGGCTACCGTCCATGGGGTCTTCAAGAGCTGGACACGACTGAGTGCAAATTAATAGGCAGCTTGCTGAATTTTTATTTTGTCAAACCCAGTTGCACTTTCCTCCTTGTGTTCTTCTCCATCCTTTGTGGCCCCTACTAAAATCCTGTATGCACTTAAATTACCAACCAAAGCCTTACACTTGGCAAAGAGTTTGATATCAGTATGTTCACCTTATTTTGCATCCCTTTCTCAAGAATATTTATTTTCTTTTCAAACTTTGTCACTTATTGTGTAATCAAAAATGCTTTCCTACCCTCCAGAAAAAATTTTCAGTAAAAGAGGTTAGTCTGGAGCAGACTGAAGTCAGAGGCTCTTTCTCATCAGCCTTACAGTCTGACCTCCTCATCAGTTATTTCCTATAGCTACTCTCCCTGTTGTAAGACTGACCATGGCCATTCCAGAGAGGCTGGTAAGAGCAGCTGTTGTGTTCTGCCCTGGACCCTGGTTTCCATGGAACCTGGCTCTTGCATTGCTAAGACAGTTTTCTGCTCCTTACTTCCCTGGGTCTATCAAAACAAACCTTCCTCATTCAAGGCAACCTGGGTATGTCTGTTTACCCTTGCAAGCTGAGATTTTACCTAATCCAGAATTGCAGGTAATTGTCTATAGACAAGTCATTTAATATTCATAATCCTGAGTATCTTATTTATTTGTATGGATGACATACAGAATCAAAAGCACAGCTTACTGGAAAGAGCAATAAGATTTCCTGGAGAGTAGAATTCTAGTTTCAGGTCTTGTGACTTCTGTCACCTTGAACAAGAGAGTCACATTTCAGAGGCTTGATTTCCTCATCTGTAAAAGGGGCCAATAATATATTCTCCAGCCACCTTACAAAGTTGTGTTTGTGAGGACCTAGTCAGTGAACACTTGTTAAAGTGTCTTGTAAAGTATAAAATTTATACAAATGTGAGTGATTATTATCCACATGATGGGAGCAATGGATGAGAGCACTGAAAAGAGCAGGCTCTACTTAGTAAGTAGGTTAGTTATCTCTTTTTAAAAGGGGGCATGTATATCAATTATTTCTCAATAAAACTGGGGATGAAAATCAGGACTTCTGGCAATCCTATCAGCAACAGCCTGGAGATTTGCTCTTGACTGTAATTCAAGAGCAATTGAACATCAGAAAGATTACTTTTAGAGAAATCTGCAAAAAAAAAAAAAGTACAGAAACACTGATAAGAGTTAGCCTAACTGCTGAAATCTCTCTGATATTCATTAAATTCTCTTAAAGATATTATTGATGTGAAAGCAAAATAAAAATGAAACTAAACTCTCAGTGCAAAATATTCTCCTACAGTGTTTCCTAAATATCTTGCATTTGAACATTCCACATGCTCTTTTAACATCACACACCTAGAACATGTGTAGTATAGAATCAAGTTTTCAAGACTTACCTTTAAAAGCTCAAAACAAATATATATAATTAAATACATACATACATATATATATATATATATATATATATGTTCGGAGAAGGCAATGGCACCCCACTCCAGTACTCTTGCCTGGAAAATCCCATGGATGGAGAAGCCTGGTAGGCTGCAGTCCATGGGGTTGCTGAGGGTTGGACACGACTGAGCGACTTCACTTTGACTTTTCACTTTCGTGCATTGGAGAAGGAAATGGCAACCCACTCCAGTGTTCTTGCCTGGAGAATCCCAGGGACAGGGGAGCATGGTGGGCTGCCGTCTATGGGGTTGCACAGAGTCGGACACGACTGAAGTGACTTAGCAGTAGCAGCATATATATATGTTATAAATAGACAATTATATATATGTATTATATGAATTATAATATGTATGTGTGTATATGTGTGTGTATACACACACACACACAGACACCAAATGCAGAAAAATTTTCCTGAAGTTAGACTTGCCCAACATGAAAGCTTACTAAGGAAGACTCCTACTCCTAAACATGCAGACAGTCTGCTCGTATTGCCATTTAGATCTATCATCCTGATTGATCACTGTGTAGTTGGCTATTATTGGGCCTAATTTAACCCTATCCACTCACACATCCATCTACTCTGTCTATTGTAACTGACATTCTACAAATTACTTACTCATGCAAATAATGACCTAAGGCAACCTTTTAGGATATTCGTGTTTAATTATACAAATGGTGCTTGATAAATAAGATTATACCTCCTTCCATATGTTTATTCACTTCTTGATGAAAGGAAAATTTAATTTTCATGCAGATTGAGTGAGGACAGGGTTTAAGAATTGCTGAGTTTTATGGAGTCTGCAGATCCATCCGGTTTGCAGAAGCTAACAAAAATCACTCTACGCCCCGCACAGGGATGAGCAGCTTTTCATTAGGCTTAAATCAGCTGATTGCATTTGGAAACCGAGGTTCTAATCAGCCCCTCTGTTGTTCACAGGGTCAAAGGCTAAAAAGAGGGAAGACCTGCCCTCCTTTGTGATCGTGAAGTTCCAGAATCACAGAGTCTCTCATTCTGTTGTGTTTAGTTGCTCTGGTTTCCAGCTTCTTTGCAGCTTGAGGTTACCTTGCTTTTGATGGGTCTTACTGATTTCTCTTTGGAGGTCTGGGCCGTGAATTCAGCAGGAAAAGCCCCCAGCAGCTGGACGCGGTGTAGAACTGGACCTGCCCCCCCGGAAGGTCTCAGGGCCCCCAAGTTCCATGCGGTTTCTGCCACCCAAGCAGTGGTCAACATCAGCGCCCCCCAGAAGCCCAATGGGATTGTCACTCTCTACAGATTGTTCTCCAGGAGCACCAGCGGGTCCCAGACAGTGGTGAGCAGCAGTCTGATTGGTTTACTTAAATAATCAAGCTTGGTGCCCTTGCTTTTTGTTAGCTTTGATCCTTCTTTCTTATCCATCTGTTCTCAGTTGCCCCGTGGTGACCTTAGTGACACAAAGATCCCACTGCAAAGAAACAGCATCAGGAAACATACAGAAGATATGTAAATGCTTGGGGTGAGGAGGGCTAAAGGTGGTATTCAAGACTCCACCGATCTTGTAAGAAGCCAAAGACCTTAGAGATAATCAAGTTAATTGAATGAATTTAATTAGGATACACATGTCAAGCACTTAACATAGTAGTGGCTTGTAGTAAGGGGCCAAGAAACAGTCTTTGTCAGTGATGTAAATGTTAATATGAAAAGGGAAAAAAAATAGAGCAAAGGAAAACCTCAGAATCCCCATTTGGCAGGAGCAAATCTCTAATAACACACTGAAAACTCAGTCTTTCGAGAAAGTTCTAGGTCTTTGGAAAAGACAACAATGGTTCAGCTCAGCCCTACTCCACTGTTCATGCAATAACACATTTGGGGCACATTGAGGAGGTAAGACAGTCCTGTCGTGGGAAATCACCTTTCACATTGTGTTTTAGCCCAGCCACTGGCTGAAAAGGACACTAGCAATCAACTAGTCTGGTTCCTGCATTATTTAAACCAAGAGACTACCATCCTGGAGATGAAGTCTCTTTTCTCTGCAGGACAGCTGGTATCACTCTCACATTTCTCATGAATAAGTATAGATTATAATACTTTGTTCACACAAACTTCATAGAGAAATTGTGCACATCCCAGTATTACATGATAAATTATTTAGACTGATTGAAGGAACAATTTTGGCAAGTGTGGAGAAATCCTTTGAGGCCAGCGTGCCAGGTATGGAAACACAATTTCAAAAGATCACTCACATGCAAGGAAGTCTCGTATTGAATGTTAAAGAAATATTAGCATATTTTCTACAAGGCTTCCGATTCAATAAATATAGATGATGTAAATACAATCAACCCTTGATTATCCATGCTTATAAAATGATAATATTAATAAACTAAAATAATTTATATTTGGAGTGCCTTGTATACATTTTTCTAAATAACAGGTAGCTCTTCTTAATTAAATGTTGCTTATGTCAATGTGAAAATGAGTTTCCAGTTTCAGAGCTCTTCTGTTCCAAAGAGCACTTATTAAAACCACAATAAGGTAAAAAACATTTGCTCCAGATAAATGAAAAAGTTTATAATGCAACAAAGGTAACTGAGGAAAAAAGTATATTTCGTATAGAACAACACCTTTAGAGAAACACATGGACTTTCAAACTCTTAAATATATATAAATATATTGAAAAAGCAAGAGAGTTTCAGAGAGATATCTACTACTGCTTTATTGACTACGCCAAAGCCTTTGACTGTGTGGATCATAACAAACTGTGGAAAATTCTTAAAGAGACAGAAATACCAGATCACCTGACCTGCCTCCTGAGAAATCTATATGGAGGTCAAGAAGCAACAGTTAGAAGTGGACATGGAACAACAGACTGGTTCCAAATTGGGAAAGGAGTACATCAAGGCTATGTATTATCACCCTGCTTATTTAACTTCTATACAGAGTACATCATGCGAAATACCAGATTGAATGAAGCACAAGCTGGAATTCAGATTGCAGGGAGAAATATCAATAACCTCAGATATGCAGATGACACCACCCTTATGAGAGAAAGCAAAGAACTAAAAAGCCTCTTGATGAAGGTGAAAGAGGAGAGTGAAAAACTTGGCTTAATACTCCATATTAAAAAAACTAAGATCATGGCATCCAGTCCCAGCACTTCATGACAAATTGATGGGGAAACAATGGAAACAGTGGGAGACTTTATTTTGGAGGGCCTCAAAATCACTGCAGATGGTGACTGAAGCCATGAAATTAAAAGACACTTGCTCCTTGGAAGAAAAGCTATGATCAACCTAGACAGTGTATTAAAAAGCAGAGACATTACTTTGCCAACAAAGGTCCATCTAGTCAAAACTATCGTTTTTCTGGTAGTCTTGTGTGGATGTAAGAGTTGGACCATTAAGAAAGCTGAGTGCCAAAAATTGATGCTTTTGAACTGTGGTGTTGGAGAAGACTCTCGAGAGTCCCTTGGACTCCAAGGAGATCCAACCGGTCAATCCTAAAGGAATGCAGTCCTGAAAATTCATTGAAAGGACTGATGCTGAAGCTGAAACTCCAATACTATGGCCACCTTGTGCAAAGAACTGATTCATTGGAAAAGACCCTGATGCTGGGAAAGATTGAAGGCAGGAGGAGAAGGGGACGACAGAGGATGAGATGGTTGGATGGCATCACCGACTCAATGAACATGAGTTTGAGTAAACTCCGGGAGTTGGTGATGGACAGGGAGGCCTGGCATGCTGCAGTCCATGGTGTCGCAGAAGAGTCAGACACAACTAAACGACTGAACTGAACTGACTGATATATAAAATATATTTCAAGCTCATGATACTCAACTTTAGAATTTGAGGGGAGTTTTGATACCCAAATTATTGATCCACACAAGTAACAATGGCAGAATATGAACCTTAGAAAACGTTGAGTTTGAAATATAATTCAAATATAGATTTTTTTCAAAAAGACATCATTCTGAGGGTCACAGAACTTGGTCAGCATTTTGTGAGCTTTGTGCCATTTTCTAGTTTTATGGTAACAGGCAACACTGTGCCTTGTGATTCCTATCCTGTGGCCTCAAACTTCTATCTAACTATTATCTCTATCTTCTATTAACATTGCATTTTTTGGCATGTGTAAGCCATGCCTCTCCCCCTGCGTTGGTCATTCCTGAGGGTAAATACTGTGCTGGATGCTAGGGTGCTCCCAGAGTAACTAGCGAGGCACTGTTTTCAGAGCATGTATGGTACATGATGAAAGTAAACCAACTGTCTGTGATTAGCAACCTGGCCTCATCTAGCCTTCTCTCTCCTTCTACAGCTGGCTGAAGGCCTGGCCACCCAGCAGACTCTTCACGGCCTGCAGCCCTTCACGACCTACTTCATTGGGGTGGAGGCCTGCACTTGCTTCAACTGTTGCAGCCAAGGGCCAACAGCAGAGCTGAGAACACCTCCTGCTCCACCCGCAGGATTGTCCTTTCCGCAAATCCAGATGCTGGCCTCAAGGACAGCTTCCTTCCAGTGGAGTCCGCCACTGTTCCCCAATGGTGTTATTCAAAGGTAGTGTGGGAGAGCCAAAGGGAGAAATAAACCAAAATAAGACATGTACACGGACCTTCAGCTTCCCACCCCTCCCCAGGAAGACATGCTGATTGAACAGGTACCTATAGCAAAATGGGCTTCCCAGGTGGCTCAGACAGTGAAGAAGCTGCCTGCAATGCAGGAGACCTGAGTTCGACCCCTGGCTTGGGAAGATCCCCTGGAGAAGGGAATGGCAACCCACTCCAGTATTCTTGCCTGGAGAATTCAATGGACAGGGGAACCTGGTGGGCTACAGTCCTTGAAGTTGCAAAGAGTTGGACACGACTGAGCAACTAACACTTCATTTCACTTTATAGCAAAATAGACAAATAAATCGATGTGTGGTCACATTCCTTACAAAGTGTTTCAATCATAAAATCAGCTAAGGATAGAAAGGTGAACAACAAAAATAAGAAACACAAGCCAGGGACTTTGCTAGTAGTCCAGTGGCTACATACTTCCACTGCGGGAGGCACAAGTTTAATCCCTGGTCCTCTGTGGCTCGCAGTGTGCTGCCAAAACAATGAAAGAAAGTTGAGGAAATGTGTTCCCCTTCATTGAAAGAATGTGCCCCACCTCATGGTTCCCTGGAATTTTTCACTCTGCAGGGCTCAGCTAGAACATAAGGAACTTCAGTGGCTGAATCAGAATTCCTTTGATGTAATTTAAAGTGTTGTAATGAACCACTGTTTGAAAGAGCAAAGATATATATTTCACTCAAAATAATCTGTAGAGAGAAGAGATATTCTTTATTTTCGACAGAAGTTTGATCACTGTCCTCTAAAAAGAGAAATATCTGTGCCAACAAGGATTCCTGACTGCTGGGTGGACAGCAACATGTGTATACATGGGACTTCTCTTATCATTTCTCTGGTTCCATCTGCTGCCCACTTCCAAAAGCGTTAAATAAAGTGTTTCTGAAAATAGCCGTCTCCTACAAATGGGAGTTTTAAAGTGCTGGTGGTTCGGTGAAAGCAAAATGGCTTCTCACTAAACATTATCAGGTTTAAAAGAGAGTTAGACTAATTCCACTGTTTCCTCTTTATGTGTCCCTTCTCCTTCCAGCTATGAGCTCCAACTCTACAAGGCATGCCCTCCGGATTCAGCCACCCCCTGTACCCCCAGCCAAACTGAGACCAAGTACAGGGGGCCAGGGCAGAGAGCCAGCCTCGAGGGTCTCCAGCCCTATACCACCTACAAGCTGAGGGTGGTGGCCCACAACGAGGTGGGCAGCACGGCCACTGGATGGATCAGCTTCGTCACCCAAAAAGAATGTGAGTAGAAGTGGCTGCCGCCATGTGCCGGAGAGGCAGCAGGGCAGCCAGAGGGGAGGCTTGTCCTGAAGGGAGGGGAAAACAGTTCGCTAAAGGGACTGAGTGTTCAATTCCAGTGAATGCTACTGAGACATCCATGAAGACAACTATCGGGCGAAAATGCCCACTGGATTAAATAACATGGAGATCAAGAGGGGATTTAGGGAGGACTGCCCTGGTGGTCCAATGGCTAGGACTCCGTGATCCCAAAGAGGGAAGTTAAGTCCCCCCAAAGAGGGGGCCCAAATTTGATCCCTGGTCAGGGAACTAGATCCTGCATGCCATAACCAAAGATCCTGACTGCCACAACTAAGACCCAATGCAGCCAAATAATTTAAAAAAAAAGAATGAATTTAGGAAGATTTGTCATGTGGCAATGGGATGAAAACCAATTTAGAGGAAGTTAACCCTGGAGAAGGAAATGGCAACCCACTTCAGTATTCTTGCCTGGAGAATCCCATGGATGGAGGAGCCTGGAGGGGCTACAGTCCACAAGGTCGCAAAGAATCGGACACGACTGAGCAATTTCACACACAATATATGGGTAAGATGAAAATAATGAAGATGACTTTTTTGTAATTTTTAAAAATTTTAATGAACCAGTTTGGTAATTTTATTTATTTGATTTTGACTGTACCGGGTCTTCACTGTTGCGTGGGCTTTTCTCTCGTCGCAGCGAGCAGGGGGTACTGTATGGTTGTGGTGCACAGGCTTCTCACTGCAGTGGCTTCTCTCGTTTCAGTGCACAGGCTCTTGGCATGCAGGCATCAGCAACTGCAGCCTGAGGCCTCAGAGCACAGGCTCAGTGCCGTGGTGCAGGGCTTAGTTGCTCCACGGCAGGTGGGGTCTTCCTGGACCAGAGATCGAACCCATGAGTCCTGCATTAGCAGGTGGATTCTTTACCATGGAGCCACCAGGGAAGCCTTCTGTGTTTGCTTTTAGATAACTTTTTGGAAAAGTTTGTCACTCCTTCTCCTTACAAATGACATAATCGCTCACATTGCCAGGAAGCACTGAAATCTGGCCCTTCCAGGAAGAACACAAGGGCTCCTGAGTGCAGAAAAGGGCAATTAACTAATCATTGTGTCCTTATATTTCTATAAAATAACTCCTTTTCAGAATTGATAAGGTTTATATGTCTACTTTTTAAAACTGGCAAATACAAAAAGTATTAAGAAGTACTTATAATCAGAACCAGCTATGTAGTTTGTGGGGTTCCCTGGAAAATAAAAATACGGGGTCCCTTGTTCAGAAATCATTAAGAACTTCAAGACAATGACAACAGAGCATCATACTAAGTCTATAATTCTTCTACATGAGGGGCCCTGAGCAGCTACATGGGTTACCCACCCATGAAGCCAGTCCTGCTTATTATCCCACTACACCCAGAGGCAACCACCATTAATATGTTGGCATAATTTATTCCTTTAATCCCTTTTTATGCAACTTTTATTATGTGGTTGAGATCATACTCTAATGAAAAGTTAATATCTGATTTTTATACTTGATATTATTTTATTTGCATTTTTCATGGCATTAAAAACTCTTAGCCACCAAGGTTAATGGCTGTATAATATTCCGTCATGTGAATTAGTTGAGCCATTCCAGTTGTTTCTAATATTTTCCTTTTATAAATGTGGTGAGAAACGAACAAATCTTTGTGTGCATATTTGATTATCTTCTTAAATGGAATTTATCTTCAGCAAATGGAACTTACTACATCAGGTATTTTAAGTTTTTGAACACTTATTGCAAATTTGCTTTCCAGAAACATTGTAACAGATTATAATCTCATTTGACACTGACATTTTTAAAAATGAGAGATACACATTCATGAAAATTCAGTGCCTCATACAAAGACCTTAATGTGCCTGAGCAACAATATAGCAGGATGTTAGCAAAAGGTCATTTTTAAAGAGCTTGCTTATTGCTGGCACTGTTCAAGCATTTGAAAAATAGTCCTTACCACAGACCTATGAAGTTAAGTCCTATTATTAACCAGATTTACAGATGAGAAGGCTGAGGCAGGGCTACGGACTGTGCACTACAGTTCCAGGATGCTGTTCACGTCAGTTAGAATCTGAACTGAGGCTCCTGGGGCTCTGTGAGGAGCTCAAGCTAGCGCTTCAGTCCTTCCATCTTCCACACTTAGAAAGTGGAAGTGTTTCTCTAAGTTCAGGATCACTCAGCTCAGCAGCAGCCTCGGTACTGCTTTATTAACCTGATCGACTAGCCCCCTACCATCTGTAATAGAGATTTCAGACCTTCTCCACCCTCCTCCAACCCCTCACTGCTCCTTGCCCCGTTCCCACATGCCCTCACCATCCTCACCCACCTCACCCACCGGCAGAACTCCTTCCTCATAATTCACCAGGAAAGGAAAAGTCATCGATTAGTAATTGGCTTCCTTCCCGCCCCAGACAGCCATATGCCCTCCATCTCCATGATCCCCATCAGGGACACGGCAGGAAGGGGTGGTCCTTCCATCTGAAACAGACCCTCCTCTTGTGTTTTGACCAACACTTCCGTCACTACTGATCACCGTTTTTCTATCCCTAATCTTCAGTACATCACTGTTGGTTCTACCCTTCTAATTTCAAAGCAAACAGACTCCATTTCCCTTCTGATTCCTGGCCAGGATCCTCGCCCCAGGGCACAACTCTTCTAAAGAATGGTCTTCAAATGCTTTCCCATTTTTTTTCTCCCCACATTTTATTTAGCTTCCTCCCAACTGATTTCCACTTTGTCCCTGCATGAAAATCTCTTCCTAAATTTGACCTCCACACTGATAATCCATTGGGCATTTTTCACCAGTAATCATATTGACTTCTTGGGAACATTCAGTGAGATTGAACCCTCAGTTCAGTTCAGTTCAGTGGCTCAGTCGTGTCTGACTCTTTGCGACCCCATGAATTGCAGCACGCCAGGCCTCCCTGTCCATCACCAACTCCCATCCTTGGATAAAAAGTGGTTCTCCATACTTTGCATGGCAAATTGCTCCCAGTTTTCCTCCTGCCTTTTTGAGTGTTCAATTTTATTTCTTTTATTTTTTTCGTATTTATTTATTTGGCTGTATCAGGTCCTAGTTGGGGCAGTCAAGATCTTCACTGCGTCACGTGGGATCTTCCGTTGCCAGGCACAGGCTCTCTAGTTGTGGCGCGTGGGCTCTGTGCAGGTTTATTTTCTCTGCAGCATGTGGGATCTTAGTTCCCTGACCAGGAATTGAACCCATATCCCCTATATTGCAAGGCAGATTCAGTGGTAAAGAATCCGCCTGCCAATGCAGGAGACACAGGAAAAGTGGGTTGGATCCCCTGGGTCAGGAAGATCTCCTGGAGGAGGAAATGGCAATATTGGCACTCGAGTATTCTGGCCTGAAAAATCCCCTGGACAGAGGAGCCTGGTGGTCTACAGGCCACGGGGTCACAAAGAGTCGGACACAGCTGAGTCACTGAGCACGCGCGTACCTTCTGAACCTCTAGATCACCAGGGGAGCCCCTGTTCCATTTTAGTCAACTCTGTTGGTTGATCTTCCACCAATCAAGTTCTTTAAGCTTCAACCCCAAACTTTCTCTGCCCACACTTTCCCCTTCCTTCCCCTTCCCTCTTTTTTTCCTTCTTTTTCTCCTGTCCCACCTCTTCCCTCTTTGGGGGAGTTCATCTCTTTGAAGGCTTCCATTGCAAAGACTGACTCCCAAATGGTCACCTTCTCCCCGAGCCCTTGGCTTGAAACCCAGACCCCCATACCCAGCTTCCAACCTCTCTTTGAGCTTCTCATAATCAGCTTGAGTTTGGAAGACTGCCCGACAGAGCTTATATCTTCTCCCTTAAATCTGTGCCTCCTTTAGCCTCGTTCTCTCCATTTTCTCTCTAGCACTAGATAGTGTCTTAGATACCCAGAATGTGTTGTTTATGGAGTGAGTGAAGGCATCAGAACTTCCTTGACACTGGAGAAGTGGCTAAAGGTTGCATTAGTACCGAAGGAGAAAGGGTTCTCTTAATCTGCTTACTGGATCCACAGAATGGAAAAACACGACAAATGACTGGCTGTCATGTGGGCTTTAAATACTATTTATATTCCTTTTAACTCATTATACAAACTAGCAGAGAGAAAATGTGGATCAGAGAACACAAACCACAAGATGCTTTGAAGATAGCATTTGCAGTTTTATATAAATGTAATCACATGTACATGGTTTTAGAAAAGGCAGAGGAACCAGAGATCAAATTGCCAATATCTGCTGGATCATCAAAAAAGCAAGAGAGCTCCAGAAAAACATCTATTTCTGCTTTATTGACTATGCCTTTGACTGTGTGGATCACAATAAACTGTGGAAAATTCTGAAAGAGATGGGAATACCAGGCCACCTGACCTGCCTCTTGAGAAACCTATATGCAGGTCAGGAAGCAACAGTTAACACTGGACATGGAACAACAGACTGGTTCCAAATAGGAAAAGGAGTACGTCAAAGCTGTATATTGTCACCCTGTTTATTTAACGTCTATGCAGAGTACATCATGAGAAACGCTGGGCTGGAACAAGCACAAGCTGGAATTAAGATTGCTGGGAGAAATATCAATAACCTCAGATATGCAGATGACACCACCCTTATGGCAGAAAGTGAAGAACTAAAAAGCCTCTTGATGAAAGTAAAAGAGGAGAGTGAAAACAGTTGGCTTAAAGTTCAACATTCAGAAAACTAAGATCATGGCATCCGGTCCCATCACTTCATAGCAAATAGATGGGGAAACAGTAGAAACAGTGGCTGACTTTATTTTTCTGGGCTCCAAAATCACTGCATGGTGATTGCAGCCATGCAATTAACAGACACTTACTTCTTGGAAGGAAAGTTGTGACCAACCTAGACAGCATATTAAAAAGCAGAGACATTACTTTGCCAACAAAGGTCCGTCAGTTTGGGTGAACTCCAGGAGTTGGTGATGGACAGGGAGGCCTGGGGTGCTGTGGTTCATGGAGTCGCAAAGAGTCGGACACGACTGAGCGACTGAACTGAACTGAATCACATGTACACTCAGTAAAGCTCTGGAGAAGCATTAGCAGCATATTCTGCCCTCTCTTCCTAAATTACACCTTCAGTGCGAGAGCAAAGGTGAGGTACAAATGTTTAACAACTGGCCTTCTTGAGAAAAAAATGTCATGACTTGAAGGACTTGCCAATTTCCACAGTGTAAATACTCCCACTTGACTGATTTTAAGTTGCTAATGTAACAGCACTGAACACAGAGTTGGGAAGAGATCATGTATATAATATTTCCACCCTCCAGAGACAGTAGATGTAAACAGCCTGAAGAGCACAAATATTAAAATGCAAAGTTTTAATATTTATTACCTTTGTTTTAATATATTTAGGTTTACATGATTTAATTTTTAATAGTGACTGGGTTCAATAACCAACTCACAAAACTCCTGAAATATTTAACAATCAGGATGAACCAAATCAGAACTGGAGTGCCCCCATAAAGTGAATTAGTAAATCATGCTCCTTTAAATAAATGCACATTGATGACAACAAAATAACATAGCCTTTGGAGTTAAGCAAGCCTGGGTGCAGATCCTTGGTCCCCTACCAGCTGTTGACCTTTGCAAGTTATTTAATCTCTCTGAAACTTAGTCCCTTCCCCTGAAAAATTAGGAGCTAATTCTTACAAGATTGTTTTAAGGAGTAACTGAAAAAAGTACGTCAAGTTCTCTATTGTACGTGCATTGTACTACTTTATTGAAATAGTAGTTATCATTTTCTCAATCTCCAAATCCATTATTCCTGATTATTTTGATAGTTTGATCACACTTTTTTTTCTTCAGGAAGATCTCCACATCCTACAAGGCAAATAAAGCCCCTATCTTTCTATTTTCATACTATTTACAAGCCTTCTCTTTATCTATACTGTTACAGTGTAGGGGAGAAGTGGAAATCTACAGAAATTAAATGAAAGAGTGAAACTACAACAAACACAATAGTATGTTTCATTGTGATATTAGGATAAATTTGGCCTCAATTAGGCCAGATGAGCCTTTCATTTCATTTTCAAATGAAAAATGAATACATTTTTCAACAGTATTGAAAAATGACTTGATACTTCTTATTTCAGTATTTGCAGAAACATTTCCCTCTGTTTATGGAAGCATTTTCCTCTCATCTTATTTTGAAAGATGAGAACCAAATTTGTCTTCCTAGTTTAATCTATGATCACAATAGCATAATGATTTCTTATTTTGTTATATTTCCCCACATCAGCAACACATGGATTTGATTGTAAAAGAAAAAAGGATACCCAATTTATTTCTTCCACTCACTTTTTTCCTAAAAGCCAATTTCATATATAGCTGGATCTCAGTGTTGTTACAAATGTATTGATTATTTTGGAGCAAATGAGATCTCATGAAATAAATCTCTTCTGACTTGACAAGATGATATGGTAGCCCTTCATTTGTTGCTACCAAAATGATTCATTTAGAAGATGAGCCTCTTGTTCTTCCTTTATTTTAGTAAGGAGCTGAAAAATGCTAAAGGGAGCATTCCGGCTAAATGCATACAAAGTCACTTCTCTATCTGATATAATACTTACGAGACTGTGCTTGATTATATACTAATGTACTGTGCTATTGATTGATTAGTCAAGGCAATGAATTATTATTCTCGAATTGCTACTTGCAAGGCTTTTTAACTATCTTAGAAAACAAACTAACGGTTCAAGAAAAAAGCTTTAAAAATAAATGGGTGCCAAAAGAACATAATTCACCATCTAAGCAGTTTGGTTGGGAGAAAAAAATATATATTAACTTCATCTAGTCCTTGGGGCTTTGTAGCAATAAATATTGATTTGATATGAAAAATGGCTATCCACTGGAGTTAATAGTGTTAAGGATACTTTACCTGTTAAAAGAAGGAAAATGTAACAAAATGTGAGCTCTAGGGCTCTGCTGATGAGCAGAACCATTCTATGTTAATAGTTGTATTGCATAAAACACCATTCTTCATTGATCTTGTTTTGTTTTTTTTTTTTTTGGAAACCAGGTGCAACATTGCTGAGAAAGCAATTCACACATGTTCCAGTGATTTTCTTTTCACCCCCCAATGCCAGGTTTTTCCTTTAAGCTATAAGGTAAATTGGAAGGGTTCTAGCAAGGGCAAAATTTAAAATGTGTGCTCATATTTGAAAATGAAAAGCATGCACGCACACACACACCACACTGTTTTTAGAGCTTAGAACCTACTGTCAGCTGTTGTTAGAACTTAGCACCTTCTGCCAGCTGTTTTCAGAACTGACATCCCTCTTGCACAGTGCCACAGTACCGTGCCCCGTTCTCAGTGGACAGCAACCTGTCCGTGGTGTGTGTGAACTGGAGCAACTCCTTCCTGCTGAACGGGCGGCTGAAGGAGTTCGTCCTGACCGACGGAGGACAGCGCCTCTACAGTGGCCTCGACACCACCCTCTATATCCCGAGGACCGCGGACAAAAGTGAGTCTCCTGCCCCCATTTCTCAGTGCGTAAGGAGCTGGGTTTCCGAGCTTTCCAAGATGCTCGATCTGAAAAGGTGACCCGCAGACGTTCAGCATTAACACGTCCTGGGTTAAGTGACCACTTACGGAAAAATGACTGCTCTGTGTTGACCTGCCTGGTGCACTGCGTTTGTGATGCAGTCCTCGGAGCACTGCTTCTGCTGACCTGAGGGTCCCCAGGAACAAGACAGGAGGGCAGGTTGTGTGTGCCAGAGAAATAGCACTCACTAGCCACGTTGCTGTTGTTCAGTTGCTAAGTCATGTCCGACTCTACACCATGGATTGCAGCACGCCAGGTTTCCCTGACCTTCACTCTCTCCCAGCGTTTGCGCAGACTCACATCTTCTTGAATCACTGATGCCATGAGCAATGCCTGAAATAATACACTTTTAGGGATTTTGGAGTTTTTCTTGAGGTACCCCCAGCACAGTTAGGCCATGACCATCTCCAGATATTAAGGACCCTGAATAAGGGCTTTTCTTAACCAACCTCCGTATCTGTTCTTGAAATAACAACCCTCTTCCCTCTAACAGTGAATCCCTTCACCCTATTTAATTACATGTGCTGCTTCTGTTTGCTATGTTTTTAACTTGAAATGAGAAAATGCTTTATAAGATACTATTTTCTGAGGATCAACATGGCCATAGGACCAACAGATCAGAGGTCATTTTGAACAATCTGGGTTTATACAATGAATTAATTAGTGGTGGGTGTGGTTTTTTTTTTTTTGGCTTTGTTTTAGTTTCCTTGAAAATATGTACTATTTATTTTGACTAAAAGGTGCAGGTAAACAATGAGCTCCAGTATTGCATTTATAGCACTTGAAACTAATCAATAACATTTTTACAACAATCCAGCTACACATTTTCGTGGTCACAGTTCTTGGTCACCTGGGCAGCTTGTTGTGATGCGGAGATAGCCCACGGTTAGGAGATTCATGTTCTACCCCTGGACGGGCCTTTAACCATCTGTGTGACCTTACAAGACTCACTTCCCATGGGGTCCTGAGTACTGTAAGAAGTATTTAGGCCATTTGATTTCCAGGATCCCTTTTGAGCTCTCCTACTTAGTAAGAAACTAAGGGTCCCCTAGTGAAGGAACACCTGTGAGTTTTAAAGAAACAGGTTCAGATCATATGCAGAACAAGATACACTGTATGTATTGAGTTGGCCCAAAAGTTTGTTTGCGTTTTTCCATAACAGCTTATGGAAAAAGCCAAATGAACTTCTGGGCCAACCCAATATTATCCTTTACTCCTCTGATAATTCTTTTCCTTTGCAAGATAACCTCTGACCTTCTTTAGTTCTGTTACTTATACACATGCTATTACTACAATAATAATAGCTGGTTTTCTTGATAGTTTTTAACTTTGAAATTAAAGTTTACATAGTAGATAAAACCTCAAAACTTGCTGTGGAATCCTGTTTTTAGACTATTTCATGTTCTAATACATTGCTTTTCTGAAACTGTGCCCACTGTTTGTTGATGTTGAATAACTAAGTCATCTACCTCTTGTTTAGCTTTCTTTTTCCAGGTCACCTGCACTACAGAAGAAGGAAGTGCTAAGACGCCTTTGATCCAATATGATACCTCCACTGGATTTGGTAAATATTTAACTCAAATTATATTTAGTGTAGCATTTACTCATTTTCCTAAAGAAACATGTATGTTTATTTGTACATACTTGTTTGTTTATGCATATATATACGTGTGTGTGTGTGTGTATATAAGTATATACACATCTTAGCATAGACTACATGGAAGAAATTGTGTTAAGTGTTGTAAGAATTTGTTTTTAAATCCTCATGAAACTTACATTAGGCAAGGGGTTAGGGTATGCTCTTAAAATGCCAAATCATTGAATTGTAGATGCAGAGATATATGACAAAACTTCTCTCCTAATCAAAAATTCTGTCAATAAAGAGCCCTATGAATTTGTTTACCAAAAAAAAAAAAAAAAGTGAATTTATAAAGGAAGTCAGAGGAAAGAGAAAATACTCTAATACCAATTTGTGTTGATCATAACAAAAATATTCCAGATTCAGAGACTAAAATAATGAATTTGGGAAATTTCTGTCTTGTATCCTCTGTAAAAGATTGTGATTGACTGTTAATACCAAGTAATTTAGTTGAAGTGGTGAAATTGCAATTTTTATGGAGCAGCTTTTAAATTGAGTTTTCCACATAATCTTGCATCTAACATAAAATAATTTACAATTTCAAAGGGCAAGTTAGAGAAATGCCAAATCTTTTCCATTAAAGTAGAATTGAGACTACTACCCTATTTTAAATTCCAGTAAGAAATGTTCTATCTACTTTGGATGCTTATTTCAGTTCAGTTCAGTCGCTCAGTCGTGTCCGACTCTTTGCGACCCCATGAATCGCAGCACGCCAGGCCTCCCTGTTCATCACCATCTCTCAGAGATCACTCAGACTCACATCCATCGAGTCAGTGATGCCATCCAGCCATCTCATCCTCGGTCGTCCCCTTCTCCTCCTGCCCCCAATCACTCCCAGCATCAGAGTCTTTTCCAATGAGTCAACTCTTCGCATGAGGTGGCCAAAGTACTGGAGTTTCAGCTTTAGCATCATTCCTTCCAAAGAAACCCCAGGGTTGATCTCCTTCAGAATGGACTGGTTGGATCTCCTTGCAGTCCAAGGGACTCTCAAGAGTCTTCTCCAACACCACACTTCAAAAGCATCAATTCTTCGGCGATCAGCCTTCTTCACAGTTAGTTTGCTTAAAAAAAAATTCTGAAACACAGGTGTGCATACATACTGTTATCAAAGATAACTTCAGTCTATAAAAATAATGAAGTATTATTCTGTTCCCAGACATTACATATTTGGATGTCATGTAAAATCTCTTGTAACACCTAATGCATAGTGTATTTCATCTTACATAATAGCAGCTGTGGGACAGAACAGACCTCATTTGGTTTTCTTTTAGGAACCCCAATGTTTCCACAAGTGGAAAGATTAAGACCTGAGGGACATGGTGACTTATCCAAGAATGCCCCCTGCAAGCTCATTCAGTTCAGTCGCTCAGTCTTGTCCAACTCTTTGTGACCCCATGAACTGCAGCAGGCCAGGCCTCCCTGTCCATCACCAACTCCCAGAGTCCACCCAAACTCATGTCCATTGAGTCAGCGGTGCCATCCAACCATCTCATCCTCTGTCATCCCTTCTGCTCCTGCCCTCAATCTTTCTCAGCATCAGGGTCTTTTCAAATGAGTCAGTTCTTTGCATCAGGTGGCCAAAGTATTGGAGTTTCAGCTTCAACATCAGTCCTTCCAATGAACACCCAGGACTGATCTCCTTTAGGATGGACTGGTTGGATCTCCTTGCAGTCCAAGGGACTCTGCAACACCATAGTTCAAGAGCATTAGTTCTTCTGCACTCAGCTTTCTGGTATAGTCCAACTCTTACATCCATACATGACTACTGGAAAAACCATAGCCTTGACTAGACGGACCTTTGTTGGCAAAGTAATGTCTCTGCTTTTTAATATGCTGTCTAGGTTGGTCATAACTTTCCTTCCAAGGAGGAAGCATCTTTTAAATTTCATGGCTGCAATCACCATCTGCAGTGATTTTGGAGCCCCCAAAAATAAAGTCAGCCACTGTTTGCACTGTTTCCCCATCTATTTGCCATGAAGTGATGGGACCGGATGCCATGATCTTCGTTTTCTGAATGTTGAGCTTTAAGCCAACTGTTTTCACTCTCCTCTTTCACTTTCATCAAAAGGCCGTTTAGTTCTTCACTTTCTGCACAAGCTCATTGCTGAGAAGTTAAACATGGTTTTTCGGTAGACTCCTGGTCCCATGATTTTTCTTTAGCAGTGGTTCTCAAATTTAAGAGTAGATAAGAATCATCTTGCTGATTTTGTTTATTATATCCTTTCCAGGGCCCTGGTGGAGATTTTGAATCAGATGGGCGTAGGAGTCTGCTCTTTTAAACAGGTTCTGCCCAGTGATACTGACACAGGCAGCAGGACCATGTGATGAGTAAAACCACATGTGATCTCACCAGTCTAGTCTCCCTGGCCAGTGGGGAGTATGCCTTCCCTAGAGACAATTAACAGGATGGAGTTTACTCTGACTCCACCTCTGGGTTGGGTTTTTCTTTGGAGTCAAAGGGAATTGACTTACCCCCAGGAATTCCTTACCCTGACCATGAATTTCTCACTTGATGAGTGGAGTCCCTTAAAATGAAATGGTATTTTGCAAAGAGAAACAGGGATGAAGAGACATGATCTGGTCTGGATTTTCAAGCTCTTCATAACAAAGGTGAAATCTCCTCTCAGTTCATGAATACAAATTGGGGTCTCATTGCTGAAAGGAGGAAAACTGAAAACCATGTAAAGTTGTGGAAGATTCCAAGATGTATTGTCCAACTAATATCCATAGTCACATTTAATTTGTATGATATAACTTTAAAAATGTTTCTGTTCTCTTGCATGAACCACAGACCTCATTTCCATCCAACTGGTGGGAGAGCTGTTTCTCTTTTGAGGCTTCCCCCAGACAGGCTACCCTACATCCCCCTGAGTCCTCTTGAGCAAGGGGTCCACTGGGACCGTTAGATCCACTTCTGAATTTACAGCCCGTGCTCCACATGGAGAAGGTGCAACTCTTCAGTGCCTAGACAAAAACTGTTGTGTTGTTTTTTTAATCAAACAACACACATTGGTTCCTAATTAGAGGAATTCCGATCTGCTGGAGCTTGATCAAAAATTTTGACACCAACACTTCATTTTAGAGATGAGGCCCAGAGAGGCAGAGTGACTTTTTTTAGGACAGGGCTATCAGAAAGAGCTAGGGTTAGCAAAGTATATCCCTCATGGCATTCAAATTTTAAGTCACTCTCTCTCCCTCCTTGAAACATCTTCACCCCAGCACTGAACACTTCCCTTTTGATCCATTTCCCCCGAGAATGTGGGTATGAGGGCCAAGCAGGCCCAAGCAGTCCTTCAGGTGCTGAAAAGGCAGAAAGCCGTCCACAGAACAGGCATTTGCAGCTGTGTCTGTCTGTCCTTCTTCCTCTTGACCGTTTGTTGTTGTTGTTTAGTTGCACAGTCATGTCTGATTCTTTGTGACCACATGGACTGTAGCACATCAGCCCTCCCTGTTCATCACCAACTCCAAAACTTACTCAAACTCATGTCCATCGAGTCAGTGATGCCATGCGACCATCTCATCCTCTGCCGTCCCCTTCCCCTCCTGCCTTCAATCTTTCCCAGCATCAGGGTCTTTTCCAATGAATTGGCTCTTCACATGAGGTGGCCAAAGTACTGGACATCAGCTTCAGCATCAGTCCTTCCAGTGAATATCCAGGGTTGATCTCCTTTAGGATGGACTGGTTTGATCTCCATGCAGTCCAAGGGACTCTCGAGTCTTCTCCAACACCAGAGTTCAAAAGCATCAATTCTTTGGTGCTCAGCCTTCTCTGTGGTCTAACTCTCACATCCGTACATGACTACTGGAAAAACCATAGCTTGGACTATACAGATGTTTGTCAGCAAAGTGATATCTCTGCTTTTTAATATGCTTTCTAGGTTTGTCATTGATTTTCTTTCAAGGAGCAAGTGTCTTTTAATTTCATGGCTTCAGTCACCATCTGCAGTAATTTTGGAGCCCAAGAAAATAAAGTCTGTCATTGTTTCTATTTTTTCCCCATCTACTTGCCATGAAGAGATGGGACTGGATGCCATGATCTTCATTTCTTGAATGTTGAGTTTTAAGTCAGCTTTTTCATTCTCTTCTTTCACTTTCATCAAGAGGCTCTTTAGTATCTCTTCACTTTCTGCCATTAGCGTGGCATCATCTGCATTTGAGGTTATTGATATTCTTCTGGCAATCTTGATTCCAGTTTGAGCTTCATCCAGCACAGCATTTCACATGATGTACTCTGCATATAAGTTAAATAAGCAGGGTGACAATACACAGCCTTGACATGCTCCTTTCCCAATTTTGAACCAGAGCATTGTTCCAAGTCCAGTTCTAACTGTTGCTTCTTGACCTACACACAGGTTTCTCAGGAGGCAGGCCAGGTGGTTCGGTATTCTCATCTCTTGAATTTTCTGCAGTTTGTGCCATGAGCCTTGGCTTTAGAAAAGCAGCTCCCTGGCTCTCTGCTTTATGCCAGTCTAATGGCAGCTGCCACAGATCCTGAGGCCTCTAAGGGGGCCCAAGCAAGGGGCTAGGCTTGAGATGATCTCTTGAGATGATGAGATGATCTCTAGACTCTCTCCTGCTCAGGTCAGCAGGCCGATGGCAGGATTCCACCACCTTACCCTGCCCTGTAGTGGACCCGGAAGCCTTTCCTACCTGCCTGGCCCATTCCAGTTCTCCCAGGGCATTTGAATGATGACTTGCAGAACTCTTGCTGCTTAACTGAGGGGCCAGAGCACAAGAAGTAAAGAAACTATATGTTAATGAGTGCAGGCTATTAACAACCCAACAGAAAATGGGATCTGCTGCCTCAATATCTGGTTTGCACAGAACTTCACAGGAACAGGGCAGTTACAGGAAGTGCGGGAACCCTGGATTCACACAGCTATGTGTGTCGTGTGATGAGGTGTCTGTAGCAATATTTGTCTTGGTTCCAGCCCCTCACGTGAGCCCAGAAACGACTTTGCTCCCAGGGCACATAGCTGTGACTTAGGCTTTCCCCAGGGTTACTTTGCGTGCATGCAGATGTGCTCAGTTGTGTCCAATTCTTTGCAGCCCCACAGAAGGTTACTTTGATAACCCCCTTGAAAATCTCTTCGTCCTGCCTCCAGCTGTATTTCCAGGGAATGTGCCAAGGCAGCTGCCATTTCCAACCTGAGAAGTGTCAGCAGGGTCTCCTGAGGGTTGTCAGGGTCTCCTTACACCCCGCTGACCCACTGTACCATTTCCCCAGCCTGAGCACAAGTGCGCCCAAACACTATAAATTCCTGTCTAGTTTATTATCGAACAACAGAGCAAGAAGTCACAAATTTGCCTTTTGAAATAACATTTCCCTTTTCTGTCCTTGGGTTTTGCAGGCCTGGTGCTGACAACTCCTGGAGAAAAGAAAGGATCAGGAAGCAAAAGCACGGAGTTCTACAGCGAGTTGTGGTTCATAGTGTTAATGGCAGTGCTGGGCTTGATTTTGTTGGCCATTTTCCTGTCCCTGATACTACAGAGAAAAATCCACAAAGAACCATATATCAGAGAGAGGCCTCCCCTAGTGCCTCTTCCAAAACGAATGTCTCCATTGAATGTCTACCCACCCGGGGAAACCCATGTGGTATGTTCCTAAAGGCAGCCTCACTTCTCTCCCAATGGACTAGAATATTTGTTTTTATTTAGAAGGAAAGATTTTCAAAACCATAGTAGCAAGGGACTAGATGATAGTTCAGTCTGGCTAAATGCAAGGCCAAGGGAGGCTAACCCTTGAACAGTATTCTCAGCTTTGGCTGCTCATTAGATATTTATATTTTATTTGTTTATTTGGCTGTGCTGGGTCTTAGTTATGACACTCAGAATCTTCCATCTTCATTAAGGCATGTGGGGTCTTTAGTGGCAGCCTATAGGATCTAGTTACTTAACGAGGGATCGAACCTGGGCCCCCTGCATTGGGAGAATGAAGTCTTAGCCATTGGACCACTAAGGAAGTCCCTTGGTTGCACGATAGAATCACTTGCTGCTAGAGGCAGAATCTTGGTGTGTAACCCCCAAATTCATATGTTGAAACCCTAGTCCCAAATGTGATGGTATCTAGGGGGAAGGGCTTTGAGAGGCAATTAGGTCGTGAGGGTGCAGCCTCGTGACTGGGATCAATGCCCTTATAAAAGAGACCCCAGGAAGTTCCCCTGTCCCTTCCACCATGTGGGGACCAGAAAGTGTGCCCCCATCACACATTCAATCTGTTGGCCCCTTGATATTGGACTTCCCAACCCCCAGAGTTTAAGAAATAAATTAGTGTTGTCTCTAGGCCACCCAGTCCATAGTGTTCTGTTATAGCAGCAGGCTAAGACATCTGGGAAACTGAAAAATACCAATGCCTGGGTCTTATCCCAGAAATTCTGATTTCATTGGCCTTGGATGGGACCTGGGGATTGGTATTCCTTTCTAACTTCAAAAGTGATTCTAATGTGCCCTAGGGGTGAATATGTCTGCTCTGTAATTATGTCAGGGCATGGCAGTGGAGAGTTGTATGTTGAAATCAGCTGGAGAATTTATAGGTTATGTTACTGTGAAACTTGGAGATAAAAGGGAAGATTGGGAGGGATTTAAGTGCTGGCAGTGCTGGGTCTGTCCTTGGCCATAACACCCTGCACCAGGGCGGATGGATGGCTCTTTGTGGCTCCAGACCACCCACTGCCAAGACAGAGGTCAGGCAAAGATTCAGGGGCTAAAGATAACACAGAGGGTGACCCTGAGCATTGCCCCAGAGAGAACTAATTGAAGGTGTAAAGAAGACTGATCCCCAAAGTTCACTCTGGAGTGGGGCTGTGTCTGCCTGGGCCAGGAAAGGCTGTAATTTCTAATCTCCCCAGGCACCAGTCTGCTCCGCAAACTGTGTGCCAAAACCCATCTGCCTCATGGGACATCTTCCCCCAGTTTACACTAGACTCTGTGTGAGCTCGTGGCTACCGTGTGTAGCTGAAATTCTGATCACCAATTCCAGTATATAGGGGAGGTTTTCCACACCAGAACACAATTCTCTGACACCAGCTGGGTGTCTTCCAGTTCACTGCAATTCTGTTACTATCTACCCAGAAATAGCCTCAGATCCCACCAGAGTCTCAGTCCTACGAGATTCTTGCCTGCTGTGTGCCCTTCCTGCCAACTTCAGCCAAGTCCAGGTTGTCTGGCTACAGATTGGAGGTTCCAATGACCCACTCCTTCAGTTTTTTAATTTGTTAAAGAATTTAACAAATGGTAACAAATTTTCAATTCACTGTCATTTTCAAGATCACAAAGCATGAGTTTAGTCCAGGTAGTTTAAGTGCAGGTTTTACTTCTACAGTCAGCCCTACGTATCTACAAGTTCCACACTGACACCCACACCGGGCTGACTGTAAGATCTGAGCTTTCTTGGATTTTGGTACCCATGGAGGGGACGGTTCCTGGAGCCAATTCCCCTTGGATATGGAGGAACAATTGTATTTACTGGCTTGCAAATTCTTTCATTCTCTGAAATACTAAAAAATAATGCAGTCACTTTGGACTAAGCAATGAGTTTCTACTAGCTGAGTGATTTAAATTGCAGAACTCTTAATGTTATGAAAATGCATCTCCAGATAGTAGTAATGTGTGGCTATCTATGATTATGCTGTCCTTGGAGAAACACGAAAAATTTGTTTTTATTTTAATTTTATTAAAATACAATTGATTTATAATGTGTTGATTTTGCTGAAGGACAGAGATTCAGTTATACATATATATATATATATATATATACTCATTTTCATATTTTTTCCATTGTGCATTATCAAAGGATATTGAGCATAGCTCCCCTCCTGTACAGTAGGACCTAGTTATTCATCCACCCTATAAACAATAGTTTACATATACTAATCCCAAACTCCCAGTCTTTACCACCTCCATATCCCTCCCCCTTGGCAACTGCAAGTCTGTTCTCTATGCCCTTAAGTCTGTTTCTGTTTCATAGATAAATTCATTTGTGACATATTTCGGATTCCACCATAGGTATTATCATATAGCACTTGTCTTTGACTTTGGCTTACTTCACTTAATATGATAATCTCTAGGTCCTTCCTTCCATGTTACTACAGATGGCATTATTTCATTCTTTGTTATGGCTGAGTAAATATTCCACTGTGTAAAACAACACATCTCCTTTATCCATCCATCTGTTGATAGACATTTCAGTTGTTTCCATATCTTGGGTATTGGAAATAGTGCTGTTATGAACATTATGGCTGCATGTATCTTTGCAAACTAGAGCTTTGTATGGACATATGCCCAAGGAGTAGGATCACTGGATCATAGGACAACCGTATTTTTAGTTTTTTGAGGAACCTCCATATTGTTTTCCATAGTGGCTGTACCAATTTAGATTCTTACCATATGTATAGAAAAGTTCTCTCCTCTGCCAGCATTTATTGTTTGTGACTTTGTTTCTGCTGGCCATTCTGATGAGTGTGAGGTGGTATCTCATTGTAGTTTTGATTTGCATTCATCAAATAATTAATATTGAGCATCTTTTCATGTGTTTATTGGCCATCTGTGTGTCTTCTTTGGAGAAATGTCTATTTAGGTCTTTGGCTCATTTTTTAAATGGGTTGTTTTTCTTTATTGAGTTGTATGAACCATTTATATATTCTGGAAATTAAGCCCTTGTTGGGCTTACATATTTGCAAATATTTTTTCCCAGCCCATAGTTGCCTTTTCATTTGGTTTATAGTTTCCTTTGTTGTGCAAAAGTGTCTAAGTTTGATTAGGCCCCATTTGATGATTTTTGGCTTTTATTTCTATTGCCTTGGGAGACTGACCTAAGAAAATATTAGTACAATTTATGTCAGAGAATGTTTGGTCTGTGTTCCCCTCTAAGAGTTTGATGGTATTGTGTCTTGTATTTAAGACTTTAAGCCATTTTGAGTATATTTTTGTGCATGGTATGAGGGTGTATTCTAATTTCATTGACATGTATGTGGTTGTCCAGCTTTCCCAACACCACTGCTGAAGAGACTCTCCTTCCCCATTGTATTTTCTTGTTTCCTTTGTTAATTGACGTGTGTGTATTTATTTCTGGGCTCTTTATTCAGTTCCATCGATCCACATGACTTTTTGTGCCAATCCCATATTGTTGTGATTACTGTAGTTTTGTAATAATGTCCCACAACCCACTCTTTGGGTTCAAACAATTTGCTAGGACAACTCACAAAACCCAGAGAAACATTTTGCTTACCGGACTTCATCCTAATCTCAAAGAAGTGCAATGCCAACAAATGTTTAAACTACCATACAGTTGTACTCATTTCACATGCTAGCAGGATAATGCTCAAAATCCTTCAAGCTAGGCTTCAACAGTATGTGAACTGAGAACTTCCAAACATACAAGCTGGATTTAGAAAAGGCAGATGAACCAGAGATCAAGTTGCCAACATCTGCTGGATCATAGAAAAAGCAAGAGAATTCCAGAAATACATCTGCTTCATTGATTACACTAAAGCCTTTGACTGTGTGGATCACAATTGACTGTGGAAAATTCTTCACGGGATGGGAACACCAGACCACCTTACCTGCCTCCTGAGAAATCTGTATGCAAGTCAAGAAGCAACAATTAGAACCAGATATGGAACAAAAGACTAGTTCCAAATTGAGAAAGGAGTACATCAAGGCTGTATATTGTCACCCTGCTTATTTAAATTATATGCAGAGTACATCATGTGAAATGCTGGGCTGGATGAATCACAAGCTAGAATCAAGATTTCTGGGAGAAATATCAGCAACCTCAGATATGCACATGATACAACCCTAATGGCAGAAAGTGAAGAGGAACTAAAGAGTATCTTGTCTAAGGTAAAAAAGGAGAGTGAAAAAGCTGGCTTAAAACTCAACATTCAAGAAATGAAGATCATGGCATCCAGTCCCATCACTTCATGACAAATAGATGGGGGAAAATGGAAACAGTGGCAGATTTTATTTTATTGGGCACCAGAATTACTGTGGACGGTGACTGCAGCCATGAAAATAAAAGACACTTTCTCCTTGGGAGAAAAGCTATGACAAACATAGATAGTAAATTAAAAAGCAGAGACATTACTTTGCCAAAAAAGGTCTGTATAGTCCAAGCTATGTTTTTTCCAGTAGTCATGTATGGATGTGAGAGTTGGACCATAAAGAAGGCTGAGCACCAAAGAACTGACGGCTTTGAACTGTGGTGCTGGAGAAAACTCTTCAGAGTCCTTTGGACTGCGAGGAGATCCCACCAGTCAATCCTAAAGGAAATCAGTCCTGGGTGTTCACTGGAAGTACTAATGCTGAAGCTGAAGCTCAAATACTTCGGCCACCTGATACAAAGAGCCAACCCATTGGAAAAGACCTTGGTGCTGGGAAAGATTGAGGGCAGGAAGAGAAGAGGATAAGATGTTTGGATGGAATCACTGACTTGGTGGACATGAGTTTTAGCAAGCCCTGGAAGATAATGAAGAACAGGGAAGCCTGGCATGCTGCAGTTCATGGGGTCACAAAGAGTCGCACAAGACTTAGCAACTGAACAAATGATTTGAGAAGTCCTGTGCCAGAATCCAGGCAAAGATCAAATATGTATTTCTCATTATAAATAAGTTATCACAGCATCATCCAAATTAAGCACAGAAACCTGGTCAAAGTGCTTAAGTTTTAAGACTTCATAACATAGAAATGAAGGAATGATAACACTGCCCACCTTCCAGACCTGTTCACTTTTCAAGGACAGAGCAATGAGCAGATGAAAAAGTCCCAAGGAAGTGAGATCACAGCCAAGTAGCAGAAGCCTTGGGGGCACAAGAGAGCCACAGTCGCTCAGAGACCCATGGACTGTGGCTGGTGCAGGAAGCAGCCAGGGGACAGTGACTGGGTGGTGGGAAAGCAACAAAGATGCTCTCTATCTCCTGGCTCTTGGCTCCCTGGACAACCAGGTCCTCTCTCCTGTCTCCTCCTCCAAGCCTCCTTCCTCCCTGAGCATCTGGGTCCTCGTGCAGGCCAGCTGCTGAATGTATGGCTGCTGAGTGATCAGTGCAAACTGGGGGCCACGTGCTTCTGTTCAGGGGAGAGTCCTGCAGAGACTCTCCTTGAGGGGCTGACACTGCAGAGTTTTCCCTTGTTGGACAGTGATGTTCTCTGAACTGATGGAGAGAGGAGCCAGGAAGGCTGGAAAGGTCTGTTTAGCTGACCTGGGAGATGACTCAAATCACCCCTGGGACCCTTCAAGTGTGTGGAGAAGGTAGATGGCGTGGTCGCTCAGGTACATCTCTGTGACACGACGTGAGTTACTGGAGACAAACCCACAAGCCAGTAGCATCCAGAACTGGGTTCAGGGATCATTTCTGTCCCTCAACCCATCCCTCCAGACAGGCCCCTCTGCCTGGTAGCCTGTCCTGAAGGGGAATCTAGTTTTGCCTCTTGGGTTGAGTTAATGATCAAGAAGCAAGCAGGTCATTCCTGTGGGCAAGTTAATATCGGGACAGTTCCTTTGCATGGGGTTTTCCTGAGTCTTGTTAAGCATGGTTTTGTCCAGGTGAGGCTCCTAAATATTGCTATCAGCATCACCTGGGAGGCAGTCCTGAGTCTCTGGAGAGGAAACCGGAGAATCCACCATTTCCAGCAGCCTCGGGAGGTCTGAGCTCAGTGAAGTTTGAAGTGAATGAAAAGATGATTTAGTTGCTGGAGCTTTGTATACAGTCTCATGGCTAGTAGAACCTGCGCAGGGAGGTGACTGCAATTCCATTTATGTGAGGTATTTACATAGTCAAAGTCAGGGGAGCAAAGCCCAGAGTGGTATTGCCAGGAGCTGGGGGAGGGGGGAATGGGCAGGTGCTATGATCAGGTTGAAAGTTTCAGTGATGAATGATGCAGTTCTAGAACTCTGCTCTACCTCATGCTCCTACAAAGAGCATTGCAGTGTTGTTGAGAGGTTAGATCGCTTACTTTAATACAATCAAATTTAAAAATAAAACAGGTGAAACTACTGATGAGTCACAAGACCCAGGCCAAGCTACGCCTGGGGCCAGACACAGGCTTCAGCTGGGAGAAGCTGATAAATTCCAACCCCTTCTCCTCTGTTCCTGAGACCGTCTGAGTACTGCAGAGCACCCCGCCCCCACCTCATCCACAATCCACTTCTGCTGAGAGTCCTAGACGAGTGAGGAAGGGAAGGAATAGGAAGCCGGGGGCTATGGGCCCAGAGAAGTGGCTCGTAGTAGGCAGGGAGGGTGCTGTTTTCAGGTTCTGGAGGGTTCACAGAAGTGGCATCCGGGGTATACCAGAGTGCCGGCAACATTTGCCCAAACCCACTGAATCACAGTTTAATTCTACCCAGTGGACAAAAGATCCTTGCAAGCCTGCTTTTCTCAGACCTTATTGATACTATTCTCATCAAGTTGGAGACTTGGATGAACATGAGCAAACATTATTCAAACTAAAAAGAAGACACTTTGCATTAGGAGAGCAAAACCAAGAGCTGAAATAGATGTCCATGGGCTCCAGAATCTGCAGGTAAGAATCTGAACAGGAGCGGGCTGCATTCACCTGCTCAGCTTCAGTGACTGACTTGCTTTTCACTTGAGTACTAGGTACCAATGCAACACACACACACACCCCACACACACACCCTCATCATGTGACAAGCTGTGGTCTCAGTTCTGCTGTAATCCTGTCCCAGGCACTCCTGTCCTCTGAACAGCTAAGATACTCTTTGAGGTCAGAGACAAATTGGCAAAAGAATTTAAAGCTCCACCCTGAACAGAGGTAAATGGATGGGTCAGTAGTGCCAGAGAATGAGAGAACTGTTTGTATTGTTTAATACTAATTTTTTTTTAACATTTTCAAAATGACACAGCATAAATTGAGTCGAGCTAAGTTTAAATGCAGGTTTCACTTGCATGGTCAGCCCAAGTCTCTACAGGTTCCACACTCACAGACAGAGGGCTGACTATGGGATTAGAGCATCCTCAAATTCTGGTACAAGGCCAGGGTCCTGAGGCCCATCCCCCTTGTAAATTGAAGGATAACTATAATGTAATTACTGATTTGAAGATACTTTCATTCTTTAATAATAAATGTCAGCATGGCGCTAAGTCTCTGCTCACCAAATCTTTTATATTGTAGAACTCTGTACATATCTGAAAATGCATCTCCAAATAGTATTAATGTTTGGATATGCTTATGCTGCCTTTGGAGAAACACAAAGAATTTGGCTTTTGTTTGTTTGTTTTGTTTTACTGAAGTAGAGTTGATTTACAATGTTGTGTTAATGTCTGCTGTACAGCAAAGTGATTCGGTTATACGTATATATTTATGCATTCTTTTTTGTATTCTTTTCCACTATGGCTTATCTGAGGATATTGAAAATGGTTCTCTGTGCTGTAGAGATGGTACCTCATTGTACTTTTGATTTGCACTTCTTTAGTAATCAGTGAAATTGACCATCTTTTCATATGCCTTGTGGCCATTCTTCTGTCCATTTTCCCACTGGATTGTTTGTATTTTGTTACTCAGTTGTATGAGATGTTTGTATATTTTAGAAATTAAGCCACATTTTGCATTATTTTCAAGCATTTTCTCCCAATTTGTAGGTTGTGTTTTTTTTTTTTTTAATAGTTTCCTTTGCTGTGCAAAAGCTGATAAGTTTGCTTAGGTCTCATTTTATCTTTGCTTTTTATTTCTATTACTTAAGGAGACTGACTTTTAAAACTCTTTGGTACGATTTATACTAGAGAATGCCCTGTTCTCTTCTAGAATTTGATAGTATCGTGCCTTATATTTAAGTCTTTGAGCCAGTTTTAGCTTATTTTTGTGTATGATATAAAGGAGTCTTCTAACTTCATTGATTTGCATGTGGCTGTCCAGCTTTCCCAAAATCACTTGCTGAATAAACTCTCTTTTTGCCTCCTTTGTTGAAGATTAATTGACCATAGGTGTGTGAGTTTATTTCTGGGCTCTTTATTCTGTTCTATTGGTCCAAATGTTTTTGTTCCAATACCAAACACTGTTTTGATTATTGTAGCTTTGTAGTATTGTCTAAAGCCTAGGAAGAAGCTTTGTTCTTTTTCTTCAAGATTCCTTTTGCAATTCTGAGTTTCTTATGGTTCCATATAAATTTTGGGGTTATTTGTTCTTGTTCTGAGAAAAATGGCATGGTTAATTTGATAGGGATTGCATTAAATGTGTAGACTACTTTGGGCAGTATGGCAATTTTCATGAATTTAATTCTTCAATCCAAGAGCATGAAATGCCTTTCCATTTCTTTGAGTCTTTTTCAGTTTACTTTATTAATTTTTTGTAGTTGTCAGCATATAAATTTGTCACCTCCTTGGTGATTATTCTGAAGTTTGTTTTTTTTTTTTTTGATGCAACTTTAAAAGAGATTGATATTTCACTGTTAATATACAGAAATGCAACTGATTCCTGTGTGTTAATTTTGTATCCTGCTAACTTTTTGAATTAGTCTATCAGTTCTAGTAGTTTCTGTGTGGTGTCTTTTTCTAGATATAGTATTTTGTTGTCGGTATATAATTACAATTTTACCTCTTCCCTACCAATTTTGGTACCCTTTTTTAATTTCTCTTTTATGATTGCAGTGTCTAAGACTTTCAATTCTGCTCTGAGTGGAAGATGTGACAGTGGGCATCCATGTCTTGTATATTTTAGCACAAAAGATGTCAGCTTTCCACCGTTAAATATTACATTGGCTGTGAGTCTGTCATAAATAGCTTTTATTATGTTTAGTTCTTTTCCCTTTCTACATACTTTCATACGAGTTTTTAAAAATCATAAATGATTTAAAAAATGCTGAATTTTATCAAATGCTTTTTTGGTATCTGTTGAGATGGCCATGTGGTATTTGTCGTTTCTTTTGCTAGTGAGGTGTATCACATTAACTGATTAGCATATCTTGAACCATCCTGTGACCCTGCAATGAACCAAATTGCTTGTGCCTCATGATCTTTTTTATGTTTTTGGATTCAATTTCCTAATATTTTGTTGAGAATTTTTGCATCTATATTCATCAATGATATTGGCCTATAATTTTCGTTTTTGGTCATGACTTTGGTTGTGGTATCAGGGTAATGGTGTCTTCATGGAATGCCTTTTGGAGTGTTTCCTCTTTTTCAGTTTTTTGGAACAGTTTGAGAAGCATCAATACAAGTTCTTCTTTGTATACTTGGTAGAATTTGCCCGGGAAGACATCTGGTCCTGGAGTTTTGTTTGTAACTTTTGTTTGTTTATTTAAATTATAGATTCTGTTTCACTTCTAGTGATTGCTCTGTTCAAGTTATCAATTTCTTCTTCAGTTTTGGTACACTTTATGTTTCTCAAAACTTGCCCTTTTCTTCTAGGTTGTTGAATTTGTTGGCATATAATTCCTATAGTATTCTCTTATATATATATATATATTTTTTTTTTTTCATTTCTGTGGTATCAGTTGTCATTTCTCTTCTTTTTCTTATTTTCTTTGTATCTTCTCCTGTCTTTTGGTCTTGCTAAGCCTGGCCAGAAGTTTGTTAATTTTGTTTTCCACCTCAAAGAACAAGCCCTTCCTGTTGTTTTTTTCCCCTAAACTTTAAAATCTCTAATTTTTAAATTTCATCTCTGATCTTTGTTATTTGCTTCTTTCTGCTGGCTTTAGGTTTTGTTTGTTCCTTTCCTAACTCTTAGGTAGTAGATTGAATTGTTTATTAGAGATTTTTCTTGTTTCTTAAAGAAGTTCTGAATAGCTATGAACTTCCATCTCACCAGAACTATTCTGATGCATCACATAGATTTTGTATGGTTGTGTTTTCATTGTCATTTGCCTCAAGGTATTTTTAATTTCTGCTTTTTTTTTTTATCTTTCAGAGAAAATTTTTTATTTTTCTTATTTTAAAATAGTTTATTTTATACTGAAGTATAGTATTTTTGAATGATGTGTTAGTTTCAGCTGTACAGCAAAGTGATTTTGTTATACATGTTTGTTCACTCCCTAAGTTGTGTCTGACTCTTTGCGACACATGGACTGCAGAATTTCCTTTAGGGTTGACTGGTTTGATCTCTTTCCTGTCCAAGGTACTCTCAAGAGTCTTTTCCAGCACCACAGTTCAAAAGTATTAATTCTTCAGTGCTTAGTCTTCTTTATGATCCAACTCTCACATTTGTACATGACTACTGGAAAAACCATAGCTTTGACTACATGGACCTTTGTAAGCAAAGTGATGTTTCTGATTTTTAATACACTGTCTAGGTTTATCACAGCTTTTCTTCCAAGGAGCAAGTGTTTTTTAAATTTCATTGCTGCAGTCACTGTCCACAGTGATTTTGGAGCCCAGGAAAACAAAATCTGCCACTGTTTTCACTTTTTCCATCTATTGGCCATAAAGTGATAGGACTGGATGTGATGATCTTCATTTTTTGAATGCTGAGTTTTATGTCTGATTTTTCACTCTCCTTTGTTACTTTCATCAAGAGGCTCTTTAGTTCTTCTTCTATATTCTTAGTGTTAATCTATATTCTATATTCTTTAGTTCTTCTTTCCTCTATATTCTTTGTGTTATTAGGGTGGTATCATCTGCATATCTGAGGTTGTTGATTCAGATATGCTGTGCTTCATCCAGACCAGCATTTCATATAATGTACTCTGCAAACAAGTTGAATAAGCATGGTGACAATACACAGCCTTCACCCCTTTCCCAATTTTAAACTAGTCTGTTGTTCCATGTACGGTTCTAACTGTTGCTTCTTGACCTGCATACATGTTTCTCAGGAGGCAGATAAGGTGATTTGATATCCCAACTCACTGATCCACACAGTCAAAAACTTTAGTGTAGTCAACAAAGCAGAAGTAGATGCTTTTCGGAATTCCCTTGCCTTCTCTATGATCCAGTAAATGTTGGCACTGTGATCTCTGGTTCCTCTGCCTATTCTAAACCCATCTTGTACATCTGGAAGTTCTTGGTTCACATACTGCTGAAGCTTAGCTTGACAGATTTTGAGCATAATCTTCCTAGCATGTGAAATGAGTGTGATTGTACAGAAGTTTGAACATTCTTTGACATTGCCCTTCTTTGAGATTGGAACGAAAACTGAACTTTTCCAGTCCTATGGCCACTGCTGAGTTTTCCAAATGTGCTGGCATATTGAGTTGCAGCACTTTCACAGCATCATCTTTTAGGATTTGAAATAGCTCTGCTGGAATTCCATCATTTCCACTAGCTTTGTTCATAGTAATATTTCCTAAGGCCTACCTGACTTCACACTCCAGGATTTCTGGCTCTAGGTGACTGACCACACCATCGTGCTTATCCAGGTCATTAGGACCTTTTTTATATACTTCTGTGTATTTCTGCCACCTCTTCTTAATCTCTTCTGCTTTTGTTAGGTCCTTGCCATTTCTGTCCTTTATTGAGCCCATCTTTGCATGAAATGTTCCCTTGGTATCTCTAATTTTCTTGCAGAGATCTCTAGTCTTTCCTGTTCTATTGTTTTCCTCTATTTTTTGCATTGTTCACTTAAGGTTTTCTTGTCTTTCCTTGCTGTTGTTTGGAACTCTGCACTCTGTTGAGTGTATCTTTCCCCTTCTCTTTTGCCTTTTTCTTCTATTCTTTCCTCTGCTATTTGTAAGGCCTCCTCAGACAACCACTTTGCCTTCTTGCATTTCTTCTTGAAGATGGTTTGGTCACTGGCTCCTGTACAGTGTTACAAACCTCTGTCCATAGTTCTTCAGGCACTTGGTCTACCAGATCTAATCCCTTGAATCTGTTTGTTGCTTGCACTGTATAAACATAAGGGATTTAAGTCATAAGTCAGTGATCTAATGATTTTTCTCTATTTTCTTCAATTTAAGCCTGAATTTTGGAATAAGGAGCTCATGATCAGAGCCACAGTCAGCTCCATAGCCAGTCTTATTTTTGCTGATTGTATAGAGCTTCTCTATCTTTAGTTGCTCACTGATAAAGAATCTGCTTGCCAATGAAGGAGACTCAGGTTCAATTCCTGGGTAAGAAAATCCCCTGAAGAAGGACATGGCAACCCACTCAAGGATTCTTGCCTGGGAAATCCCATGTACAGAAGAGCCTGGTGGGCTACAGTCTATGGGTTCTCAAAAGAGTCCGACACAACAGTGACTAAACAACAACATCTTTGGCTGCAAAGAAGATAATCAGTCTGATTTCAGTGTTGACCATCTGGTGAAGTCCAAGTGTAGAGTTGTCTCTTGTGTGGTTGACAAAGGGTGTTTGGTATGACCAGTGTGTTCTCTTGACAGAAGTCTGTTAGCCTTTCCCTGCTTCATTTTGTACTCCAAGTTGAAACTTGCCTGTTATTCCATGTATCTCTTGACCTCATACGTTTGCATTCCAATCCCCTATGATGAAAAGGATATCTTTTTTTTTTTTTTGGTGTTAGTTCTATAAAGTCTTGTACATCTTCAGAGAAGCATTCAACTTCATCTTCTTCAGCATTAGTGGTTGGGACATAGACTTAGATTCCTGTGATGTTAAATGGTTTGCCTTATCATTGTGTTTTTGAGATTGTATGCATGTACTGCCTTTTGGACTCCTATTGACTATCAGGACTACTCCATGTTTTCTAAGGGATTCTTGCGGACAGTAGTAGACATAATAGTCATCTGAATAAATTCACCCATTCCCGCCCATTTTAGTTCACTGATTACTAAAATGTGGATATTCACTCTTGCCATCTCCTGCTTCAGTCATTCAGTTCAGTCACTCAGTTGTGTCTGACTCTTTGTGACCCCATGGACTGTAGCACACCAGGCTGCCCTGTCCATTACCAACTCCTGGAGATTGTTCAAACTCATGTCCGTCAAGTCAGAGGTGCCATTCAACCATCTCATCCTCTGTCGTCCCCTTCTCCTCCTGCCCCTAAGCCCTCCCAGCATCAGGATCTTTTCCAATGAATCAACTCTTCACATGAGGTGGCCAAAGTATTGGAGTTTCAACTTCAGCATCAGTCCTTCCAATGAATATTCAGGACTGATTTCCTTTAGCATGGACTGGTTGGATCTCCTTGCAGTCCAAGGGACTCTCAAGAGTCTTCTCCAACACCACAGTTCAAAAGCATCAATTCTTTGGCACTCCGCTTTCTTCACAGTCCAACTCTCACATCCATACATGACTACTGGAAAAACCATAGCTTTGACTAGATGGACCTTTGTTGACAAAGTAATGTCTCTGCTTTTGAATATGCTGTCTAGGTTGGTCATAGCTTTTCTTCCAAGGACCAAGCGTCTTTTAATTTCATGGCTGCAGACACCATCTGCAGTGATTTTGGAGCCCAAGAAAATAAAGTCTCTCACTATTTCCATTGTTTCCCTATCTATTTGCCATGGAGTGATGGGACCACTTGTCATGATCTTAGTTTTTTGATTGTTGAGGTTTAAGCCAGCTTTTTCACTCTCCTCTTTCACTTTCATCAAGAGGCTCTTCAGTTCCTCTTCACTTTCTGCCATAAAGGTGGTACCATTTTGATATATCTGTGGTTATTGATAGTTCTCCCTGCAATCTCGATTCCAGCTTGTGCTTCATCCAGCCCAGTGTTTCTCATGATGTACTCTGCATATAAGTTAAATAAGCAGGATGACAATATACAGCTTCGATGTACTACTTTCCCAATTTAGAATCAGTCCGTTGTTCCGTGTCTGGTTCTAACAGTTGCTTCTTTACCTGCATACAGATTTCTCAGGAGGCAGGTAAGGTGGTCTGGTATTCCCATCTCTTTCAGAATTTTCCAGTTTGTTGTGATCTACACAGTTAAAGGCTTTGGTGTAATCAATAAAGCAGTAGATTTTTTTCTGGAACTCTCTTGCTTTCTCTATGATCCAATGGATGTTGGCCATTTGATCTCTGGTTCCTCTGTCTTTTCTAAAACCAGCTTGAACATCTGGAAGTTCACCATTCACGTATTGCTGAAGCCTGGCTTGGAGAATTTTAAGCATTACTTTACTAGCCGGTGAGATGAGTGCAATTGTGTGGTAATTGGAGCATTCTTTGGCATTGCCTTTCTTTGAGATTGGAATGAAAACTGAGCTTTTCCAGTCCTGTGGCCACTGCTGAGTTTTCCAATTTTGCTGGCATATTGAGTGCAGCACTTTCACAGCATCATCTTCCAGGATTTGAAATAGCTCAACTGGAATTCCATCACCTCCACTAGCTTTCTTCGTAGTGATGCTTCCTAAGACCCATTTGACTTCACATTCCAGGATGTATGGCTCTCAGTGAGTGACCACATCATAATGACTATCTAGGTCATGAAGATTTTTGTATAATTCTTCTGTGTATTCTGCCACTTCTTCTTAATTTCTTCTGCTTCTGCTCCCATAGCATTTCTGTCCTTTATTGTGCCCATCATTGCATGGAATGTTCCCTTGGTATCTCGAACTTTCTTGGAAGAGATCTGTAGTCTTTCCCATTCTGTTGTTTCCCTCTATTTCTTTGCATTGATCGCTGAGGAAGGCTTTCTTATCTCTCCTTGCTATTCTTTGAAACTCTACATTCAAATGGATATATCTTACCTTTTGTCCTTTGCCTTTTGCTTCTCTTCTTTTCTCAGCTATTTGTAAGGCCTCCTCAGACAGCGATTTTGCCTTTTTGCATTTCTTTTTCTTGGGGCTGGTCTTGATCCCTGCCTCCTGTACAATGTCATGAACCTCTTTCCATAGTTCTTCAGGCACTCTCTCTATCAGATTTAATCCCTTGAATCTATTTTTCACTTCCACTATATAATGATAAAGGGGTTTGGTTTAGGTCATGTCTGAATGGTCTCGTGTTTTTCCCTACATTCTTCAATTTAAGTCCGAATTTTGCAATAAGGAGTTCATGATCTGAGCCACAGTCAGCTCCTAGTCTTGTTTTGCTGACTGTTCAGAGCTTCTCCATCTTTGGCTGCAAATAATGTAATTAATCTGATTTCAGTATTGACCATCTATCCATGTGCAGAGTCTTCTCTTATGTTGTGAAAGAGGGTGTTTGCTATGACCATTGTGTTCTCTTGGCAAAACTCTGTTAGCCTTTGCCCTGCTTCATTTTGTACTCCAAAGCCAAATTTGCCTGTTACTCTAGGTACCTCTTGACTTCCTACTTTTGCATTCCAGTCTCCTATGATGGAGAGGACATCTTTTCGGGGTGTTAGTTCTCAAAGGCCTTGTAGGTCTTCATCAGTTCATTTCACTCAGTTGTGTCCGACTCTTTGCAACCCCATGAATCGCAGCACGCCAGGCCTCCCTGTCCATCACCAACTCCTGGAGTTACCCGAACTCATGTCCATTGAGTCGGTGATGCCATCCAGCCATCTCATCCTCTGTTGTCCCCTTCTCCTCCTGCCCCCAATCCCTCCCAGCATCAGGGTCTTTTCTAATGAGTCAACTCTTCGCATGAGGTGGCCGAAGTACTGGAGTTTCAGCTTTAGCATCAGTCCTTCCAATGAACACCCAGGACTGATCTCCTTTAGGATGGACTGGTTGGATCTCCTTGAGTCCAAGGGACTCTCAAGTCTTCTCCAGCATCACAGTTCAAAAGCTTCAATTCTTTGGCACTCAGCTTTCTTCACAGTCCAACTCTCACATCCATACATTACCACGGGAAAAACCATAGCCTTGACTAGACAGACCTTTGTTGGCAAAGTAATGTCTCAGCTTTTTAATATGCTGTCTAGGTTGGTCATAACTTTCCTTCCAAGTAGTAAGTGTGTTTTAATTTCATGGCTGCAGTCACCATCTGCAGTGATTTTGGAGCCCCCCAAAATAAAGTCTGACACTGTTCTCACTGTTTCCCCATCTATTTGCCATGAAGTGATGGGACCAGATGCCATGATCTTAGTTTTCTGAATGTTGAGCTTTAAGCCTACTTTTTCACTCTCCTCTTTCACTTTCATCAAGAGGCTTTTTAGTTCCTCTTCACTTTCTGCCATAAGGGTGGTGTCATCTGCATACCTGAGGTTATTGATATTTCTCCCAGCAATCTTGATTCTAGCTTGTGCTTCTTCCAGCCCAGTCTTTCTCATGATGTACTCTGCATATAAGTTAAATAAGCAGGGTGACAATATACAGCCTTGACGTACTCCTTTTCCTATTTGGAACCAGTCTGTTGTTCCATGTCCAGTTCTAACTGTTGCTTCCTGGCCTGCATATAGGTTTCTCAGGAGGCAGGTTAGGTGGTCTGGTGTTCCCATCGCTTTCAGAATTTTCCACAGTTTATTGGGATCCACACAGTCAAAGGCTTTGGCATAGTCAACAAAGCAGAATTAGTTTTTCTGGAACTCTCTTGCTTTTTCCATGATCCAGCGGATGTTGGCAATTTGATCTGGTTCCTCTGCCTTTTCTAAAACCAGCTTGAACATCTGGAAGTTCACCGTTCACGTATTGCTGAACCCTGGCTTGGAGAATTTTGACCCGTTCAATTTCAGTTTCTTCAGCATTACTCATTGGGGCGTGGACTTCAATTTCTGTGATATTGAATGGCTTGCTTTGGAAATGAACAGAAATCATTCTATCATTTTTGAGACTGCACTCAAGTACTGCCTTTTGGACTCTTTTTTGACTATGAGAGCTACTCCATTTCTTCTAAGGGATTCTTGCCCACAGTAGTAGACGTAATGGTCATCTGAATTAAATTCGCCCATTCCAATCCATTTTAGTTCACTGATTCCTAAAATGTTGATGTTCACTCTTGCCATCTCCTGTTTGACCGCTTCTAATTTACCTTGATTCATGGACCTAACATTCCAGGTTCCTATGCAATATTGCTCTTTACAGCATCGGTCTTTACTTCCACACCAGTGACATCCACAACTGGGCTTTGTCTTTGCTTTGGCTCCATCTCTTCATTCTTTCTGGAGTTATTTCTCCCCTCTTCTCCAGTAGTATATTGGGCACCTACTGACTTGGGGAGTTCATCTTTTGGTTTCATATCTTTTTGCCTTTTCGTACTATTCATCATAGTTTCAAGGCAAGAATACTGAAGTGTTTGCCAATCCCTTCTCCAGTGAACCACATTTTGTCAGAACTCTCCACTATGACCCATCTGTCTTGGGTAGCTGTACACAGACAGCATGGCTCATAGTTTTGTTGAGCTAGACAAGGCTGTGGTCCATGTGATCAGTTTGATTAGTTTTCTGTGACTGTGGTTTTCATTCTGTCACCCTCTGACAGATAAGGATAAGAAGCTTATGGAAGCTTCCTGATGGGAGAGACTGAATGCAGGGGATACTGGGTCTTGTTCTGATGCTCATGCTCAATAAATCTTTAATCCAATTTTCTGCTGATGGGCGGGGCTCTGTTCCCTCCCTGTTGATTGACCTGAGGCCAACCTATGGTGGAGGTAATGAAGATAATTACAACCTCCTTCAAAAGGTCCCATGCAGGCACTGCTACACTCAGTGCCCCCAGCCCTGCAGCAGGCCACCACTGCCCCACGCCTTCACTGGAGACTCCTGGACACTCACAGGCAAGTCTGGGCCAGTCTGTTATGGGGTCACTGCTCCTTTCTCCTGGGTCCTAGTGCACACAAGGTTTTGTTTGTGCCCTCCAAGAGTCTGTTTCCCCAGTCCTGTGTAAGTTCTATAATCATATTCCACTGGCCTCCAAAGTCAAAATTCCCTGGGAGTTCTCAGTCCCTTTGCAGATCCCCAGGTTTGGAAATCTGTTGTGGGTCCTAGAACTTTCTTAACAGTACAAGAATTTATTTGGTATAATTGTTTTGCAGTTTGTAGGTCATCTGCTCAGCAGCTCTATGGTGGGATTAATGGCAACCTCCCAGAGGGCTTATGCTGCAGTCTGTGTGACCAGGTAGCTGCACCCAGGCAAAAACACCCTATCTCCTGCTTGACCATGTCCAAATTTACCTTGATCCATGGACCTAACATTTCAGGTTCCTATGTAGTATTTTTCTTTATAGCGTTGGACTTTATTTTCATCAACAGACACATCTACAACTGAGCATTGTTTCCACTTTGGCTCAGCCTCTTCATTCTTTCTGAATCAATTTCTCTGCTGTTCCCAAGTAACATATTGGACACGCACCAACCTGGGGTGCTCATCTTCCAATGTTACATCTTTCCACCTTTTCATACTGTTCATGGGTTTCTCAAGGCAAGGATACTGAAGTAGTTTGCCATTCCCTTCTCCAGTGGACCACGTTTTGTCAGAACTCTCCACCATAACCCATCTGTCGTGGGTGGCTGTGCACTGCATGGCTCATAGCTTCATCGAGTTAGACAAGACTGTGATCCATGTGATAATTTTGGTTAGCTTTCTGTGATTGTGGATTTTGCTCTGGAGGCTGTGAGACTGTAGTTCTTATTTCTTCTGTCTGTCCTCTGATAGATGAGGACAAGAGGCTTGTGCAAACTTCCTGACGTGAGGGTTATATTTCCTCCTCCAGGGGATCTTCCCAACCCTGGGATAGAAACTGTCTCCTGTATCTCCTGCATTGGCAGGTGGATTCTTCACCACTGCCATACCTCAGAAACCCTTTAGTCATACATATACGTATATTAATGCTGTTCAGATTCTTTCCCCTTATAGCTTATTACAGAATATTAAGCAGAGTTCTCTGTGCCATATATTAGGTCCCTGTTGATTATCTGTTGTATATATAGTAGTGTGTATATGTTATTCACAACCTCCTAATTCATCTTTACCCATAACTTCCCCTTTGTAACTATATGTTTATTTTCTAAGTCTATGAGTCTGTTTCTTTTTTTGTCAGTTCATTTATACCATGTTTAGATTCCACATATAAGAGATATTTGTCTTTCTCTGTTTGACTCATTACACTTTTAGTATGATGATTTCTAGGTCCATCAGTAATGCTTTAAAGGTTTCCTCCTTTAATGACTGAGTAATAATCCATTATGTCTATGTACCACATGTTCATTCATCTTTTAATGTGCATTTATGTTTCTTCCATGTCATCACTATTGTAAATAGTGCTGCAGTTAACACTGGGGCACATGTACCTTTTCCAAGTATGAATTTCTCTGGATATATGCCCACGTATGGGAATGCTGTGTTATATGGTAGCTCAAGTTTTTTAAGGAAGCTCCATGCTGTCCTTGATAGTGACTGTTAGCAATTTATATTCCCACCAACAGTGTAGGAGGGTTCCCTTTCTCCACGCCCTCTCAAGCATTTATTGTTTATAGACTTTTTGATGATGACCATCCTTACTGCTGTGAGGTGATACCTCTCATTGTAGTTTTGATTTACATTTCTCTAGTAATTAGTGATATTGAGCATCTTTTCATGTGTTTTTTGGCCATCTGTATATATTCTGTAGAGAAATGTCTATTTGGACCTTCTGCCCATATTCTGATTGTCTTTTTTTTTTTTTTTAATATTGAGTTGTATGAGCTGTTTATACACTTTGGAGAGTAACCCCTTGTAGATCACATCACTTGCAAATATTTTTTTTCCATTCTATGGTTTGCCTTTTGGTCAGTGGTTTCCTTTGCTGTGTAAATCTTTTTATGTTTAATTAGGTCTCAGTTGTTTGTTTTTATTTTTATTTTCCTTACTGTAGAAGGTATATCTGAAAAAATCTTACTGCAGTTTATGTCAAAGAATGTTCTGCCTATATTTCCTCTTAAGAGTTTTATAGTGTCTGGAATTACACTGGGGTTTTTAATCCATTTTGAATTATTTTTGTGTATGATGTTAGAAAATATTCTAATTTCATTCTTTTACTTGTAGCTGTCTACGTTTCGCAGCACCACATACTGAAGAATTTATCTTTTCTCCATTGTATGTCCTTGCCTTATTTGTTGTAGAATAGGTGATAGCAGGTGCATGGGTTTATTTCTGGACTTTCAATCCTGTACCATTGATATACATTTCTGTTTTTGTTCCAATACGGTACTGTTTTGTTTACTGTAGTTTTTGTAGTATAGTGTAAAGTCAGGTAGCCTGATTTCTCCAGCTCCATTTTTCTTTCTTATGTTACTTTGGCTATTTGGGGTCTTTTCATTTTAATTCTGTGGAAAATGCCACTGATAATTTGATAGGAATTGCATTGCATCTATAGATTGCTTTGGGTAGTATAGTAATTTTCTTAATATTGATTCTTCTAATCCATTGCTATGCTATCTCTCTCCATCTTTGTGCCATTTTTGATTTCATCAAAATATTACAGTTTTCTGAGTATGAGTCTCTTGCTTCCTTAGATAAGTTTATTCATAGTTATTTCATTCTTTTTGAGGCAGTGGTAAATGGGATTGTTTCCTGAATTTCTCTTTCTGATTGTTCATTGTTAGTGTATAGGAAGGCAAGAGATTTCTGTGTATTAATTTTGTATCCTCTCCCTTTACCAAATTCATTGATGGCCTCCAAAAAGTTTCTGACGGCATCTTTAGAATTCTGTACATATAGTATCATATCATTTGCAAACAGTGACAGTTTTACTTCTTTTCCAATTACGATTCTTTTTCTTCTCTGATTGCCATGCTAGGACTTTCAAAAGTATGTTGAATAATAGTAGCAAGAATGGACATCCTTGTCTTTTCCTGTTAGAGGAAATGCTTTTAGTTTTTCACCATTGAAAATTGTATTTGCTGAATGTTTGCCAAATATGGCCTTATTATGTTGATATTGGTTCCTTCTATGCACACTTTCTGGGGAGACTTTTTATCCTAAATAGGTGATGAATTTTATCAAATGCTTTTTCTATTTCTGTTGAGAAGGTCATGTGGTGTTTGTCTTTTTTGATGTGTCATATTTCATTGATTTACACTTATTGGACCATACTTGTGACCCTGGGATGAATCAAAGTTATTCATGGTATATGATATCTTTATGTACTGTTGGATTTGGTTTGCTGATATTTTGTTAAGAATTTTTCTATCTGTATTCATCAGTGATATTGACCTATAAATATCTTTTTTGGTAGTGACTTTAGTTGTGGTGGGGCTTCCATGATAGCTCAGTTGTGAAAAAATCCATTGGCAATGCAGGAGACCCCAGTTCAATTCCTGGGTCAGGAAGATACACTGGAGAAGGGATAGGTTATCTACTCCAGTATCCTTGGGTTTCCCTTGTGGCTCAGCTGGTAAAAAAAAATCTGCCTGCAATGCAGGAGACCTGGGTTTGATCCCTGGGTTGGGAAGATCCCCTGGAGAAGGGAAAGGCTACCCACTCCAGTGTTCTGGCCTAGAGAATTCCATGGACTGTTTAGTCCATGGGGTGGCAAAGAGTCGGACATGGCTGAGCAACTTTCACTTTCACTGGTTGTGGTGTCAGGGTTGGTATCCTCATGGAATGCCTTTGGGAGTGTTCCCTCCTCTTTAGTCTTTTGGAAGAGTTTGGGAAGGATTGATGTTATTCTTTGTATGTTTGGTAGAATTTGCCTGAGAAAACATCTGGCCCTGGAGTTTTGTTTCTAAGTTTTATTTAAATTACAGATTCTGTTCCACTTCTAGTGATTGGTCTGTTCAGGTAATCTATTTCTTCTTACTTCAGTTTTGGTACACTGTGTTTCTCAAAACTTGTCTGTTTCTTGTACTTTGTTGAACTTGTTGACAAAATAATTCTTCAGTTTTTTCATTTCTGTAGTGTCAGTTGTCAATTCTCCTCTTCCTTTTCTTATTTACTTTCATTGCATCTTTTTCTATAACTTTAAAATCTCTAATTTATTTCCTATCTGATCTTTTTTATCTGCTTGTTTCTACCGACTTTAGGTTTTGTTTCTTCCTTTCCTCTTTTAGATGGTGTGTCTATTAGAGACTTTTCTTGTTCTTAAATTCTATATAGCTGTGAACTTCTGTCTCATCAGAACTGCTTTTGCCGCATTGCCCAGATTTTGTATGGTTGTGTTTTCACTGTCATCTGCCTCAATGCATTTTTAATTTCTTTTGTGTGTGTGTCTTTCACAGAAAAGTTTTTTTCCTTATTTATCTTAAAATAGTTTATTTTATACTGAACTATAGTTGATTTACATTGATGTGTTAGTTTCAGCTATATAGTAAAGTGATTTAGTTATACATAGTACATATTGTAAACATTCACTGGATCATAGAGAAAGCAAGGGAATTCCAGAAAGACATCTACCTCTGTTTCATCAACTACACTAAAGCTTTTGTGTGGATCATAACAAACTGTGGAAAGCTCTTAAAGAGATGGGAATACCAGGCCATCTTACCTGTCTCTTGAGAAACCTGTGTGCAAGTCAAGAAGCAACTGTTAGAACCCTGTATGTAACAACTGGTTGGTTCAGGATTGAGAAAGAAGTATGACAGGGCTATCTGTTGTCACCCTGTCTAACTTATACACTGAGCACATCATGAGAAATGCCAGGCTGGATGAGTTACAAGCTGGAATCAAGATAGGTGGGAGAAACGTTAACAACCTCAGATGATACCACTCTAATGACAGAAAGCAAAGAGGAACTAAAGAACCTCTTGAGGGTGAAGGAGGGGAGTGAAAAAGCTGACTTAAAAATAAATATTAAAAAAAAATATCACGACATCCAGTCCCATTACTTCATGGCAAATAGAAGGGAAAAAGGTGGAAGCAGTGACAGACTGCCTCTTCTTAGGCTCTAAAATCACTGAAGATGGTGACTGCAGCTATGAAATCAGATGATTGCTTCTTGGCAAAGTTAAGACAAACCGAGCCAGTGTGTTGAAAAACAGAGACATCACTCTGCGACAAAGGTCTGTATAGTCAAGACTACGTTCTTCCCAATGGCCACATACAGTTGTGAGAGCTGGACTGTAAAGAGGGCAGAGCGCCAAAGAATTGATGCCTTTGAACTAGAGAAGACTGGAGAAGACTCCTGAGAGTCCCTTGGAGATCAAACCAGTCAATTTTAAAGGAAATCAACCCTGAATATTCATTGGAAGGACTGATGCTGAAGCTGATATTTTGGTCACCTAATGCGAACAGCTAACTCATTGGAAAAGTCCCTGATGTTGGGAAACATTGAGGACAGAAGAAGAGAGTGTCATTGAGATGGCTGGATGGCATCACCAATGCAATGGACATGAACTTGGGCAAACTTCAGGAGATGGTGAGGGATAGGGATGCCTGGCGTGCTACAGTCCATGGGGTCACAAAGAGTCAGCTACAACTGGGTGACTGAAAAACAGTACATACATTAATGCTATTTCAGATTCTTTTCCCAAATAGGTTATTACGGAGTATTACATTGAGTTCCTTGTGCTGTATATTAGGTTCTTGTTGATTATGTTTTATACACAGTAGCGTATATATGTTAATCATAACCTTCTAGTTTATTCCTACCCATAACTTTCTCCTTTGTAACTATCAGTTCAGTTCAGTCGCTCAGTCGTGTCCGACTCTTTGCGACCTCATGAATCATAGCACGCCAGGCCTCCCTGTCCTTCACCATCTCCTGGAGTTAACTCAGACTCACACCCATTGAGTCAGTGATGCCATCCAGCCATCTCATCCTCTGTCGTCCCCTTCTCCTGCCCCCAATCCCTCCCAGCATCAGAGTCTTTTCCAATGAGTCAACTCTTCGCATGAGGTGGCCAAAGTACTGGAGTTTCAGTTTTAGCATCATTCCTTCCAAAGAAATCCCAGGGCTGATCTCCTTCAGAATGGACTGGTTGGATCTCCTTGCAGTCCAAGGGACTCTCAAGAGTCTTCTCCAACACCACAGTTCAAAAGCATCAATTCTTCGGTGCTCAGCCTTCTTCACAGTCCAACTCTCACATCCATACATGACCACAGGAAAAAACCACAGCCTTGACTAGACGGACCTTAGTTGGCAAAGTAATGTCTCTGCTTTTGAATATGCTATCTAGGTTGGTCATAACTTTTCTTCCAAGGAGTAAGCGTCTTTTAATTTCATGGCTACCATCTGCAGTGATTTTGGAGCCCCCAAAAAGAAAGTCTGACAGTTTCCACTGTTTCCTGAAGTGATGGGACTGAATGCCATGATCTTCATTTTCTGAATGTTGAGCTTTAAGCCAACTTTTTCACTCTCCACTTTCACTTTCATCAAGAGGCTTTTTAGTTCCTCTTCACTTTCTGCCATAAGGGTGGTGTCATCTGCATATCTGCTGCTGCTGCTAAGTCGCTTCAGTCGTGTCCGACTCTATGTGACCCCACAGATGGCAGCCCACTGGGCTTCGCCATCCCTGGGATTCTCCAGGCAAGAACACTGGAGTGGGTTGCCATTTCCTTCTCCAATGCATGAAAGTGAAAAGTCAAAGTGAAGTCGCTCAGTCGTGTCTGACTCAGCGACCCCATGGACTGCAGCCTACCAGGCTCCTCCGTCCATGGGATTTTCCAGGCAAGAGTACTGGAGTGGGGTGCCATTGCCTTCTCCGCTGCATATCTGAGGTTATTGATATTTCTCCCAGCAATCTTGATTCCAGCTTGTGTTTCTTCCAGTCCAGTGTTTCTCATGATGTACTCTCCATATAACCGTAAGTTTATTTTCTTAGTCTGTGAGTCTGTTTCTGTTTTTTAAATTCATTTGTATCGTGTTTAGATTTCACATATAAGTGGTACCATATGACATTTGCCTTTGTCTATTGGGCTTACTTCCCTTAGTACAATGATTTCTAAGTCCATCCATGTTCCTTTAGATGGCATTGTTTCCTTCTTTAATGGCTGAGTGATATTCCATTCTGTATATATTCCACATCTGTTGATGGACATTCAGACTGCTTCCATGTCCTGGCTATTGTAAATATTGCTGCAGTGAACACTGGTCTGCATTTACTTTTTCCTGGTATGGTTTTCTCTGAATATATGCCCAGGTGTGTGAATGCTGGATCATATGGTAGTTCTAGTTTCTTAAGGAACCTCCATCCTGTTCTCCATAGTGGCTGTACAAATTTGCATTCCCACCAACAGAAGTAGGAGGGTTCCCCTTTCTCCACAACCTCTCAAGCATTTATTGGTCACAGACTTTTTGATGATGGCCATTCTGACAGCCACGAGGTGATACTTCATTGTAGTTTTTATTTGCATTTGTCTAATAATTAGTGATATTGAGCATCTCTTCACCTGTTTTTATTGGTCACCTGGATGTCTCCCGTAGAGACATGTCTGGATATTCTGCACATATTTTGATTGTGTTTTTATTTTTTTATTGAGCTGTATTGAGCTGTATGTGTTTTTATTTTTTTATTGAGCTGTTTTTATTGGTCACCTGGATGTCTCCTGTAGAGACATGTCTGGATATTCTGCACATATTTTGATTGTGTTTTTTATTTTTTTATTGAGCTGTCATACCCTTTGGAGATTAATCCCTTTCTGGTCACATGGTTTGCAAATATTTTTTTCCCATTCTGTGGTTTGTCTTTTTAATTTCAGTGGTTTCCTTTGCTGTGCAAAACTTTTTAAGTTTAATTATATCTCGTTTGTTTTTATTTACCATATTCTAGGAGGTATATGTGAAAATATCTGCTGCATATATGAAAAGATTCTTGCTTATCTCAAAGAATGTCCTGCCTATACTTCCCACCAAGAGTTTTATAGTGTCTGGACTTACACTTAGGTCTTTAATCCATTTTGAGTTATTTTCATGTATGGTCTTAGGAATTGTCCTAATTTCATTCTTTCACTTGTAGCTGCCCATTTTTTCCCAGCACCACTTATTGAAGAAACCATCTTTTCTCATTGGTGTATTCTTGCCTCTCTTCATAGGTAGGAGATGATAGGTGCATGGGTTTATTTATAGGCTCTATCCTGTACCATTGATCCATATTTCTGTTTTTGTGCCAGAACTGTACAGTTTTGATTACTGTAGTTTTGTAGTATTGTGTAAAGTCAAAGATCCTGAATCCTCCAGCTCCATCTTTCTTTCTCAAGATGCTTTGGCTATTCAGGATCTTTTGTGTTTCCATATAAATTCTAAATTTTTTTGTTCTAGTTCTTTGAAAAATGCCATTGGTAGTTTGATAGGGATTGCATTACATCTGTAGACTTTCTTTGGGTTGTATAGTCATTTTCACAATGTCGATTCGTCTAAGCCAAGGATATGCTGTATCTCTCCATCTGTTTGTGTCATCTTTCTTTCATCAGTATCTTATAGTTTTCTGAGTACAGGTCCATTGTTTATTCCTGGGTATTTTATTCTTTTTGATGCAGTCGTAAATGGGATTGTTTCTTGAATTTCTCTCTCCAATCTTTCATTGTTAGTGTATAGGAATGTAAAAGATTTCTATGTATTTTGCATGCTGCAACTTTATCAAATTCATTGATAGGTTCTAAGTATCCTGGTGGCAACTTTTGAATTTTCTATGTATAGTATGATGTCATTTGCAAACAGTGACAGTTTTGCCTCTTTTCTGATTTGGATTCTGTTCATTTTTCTTCTGATTGCTCTGACTAGGACTTTCAAAAATATGGTCAATAATAGTGGTGAGACTGGACATCCTTGTCTTTTCCTGATCTTAGAAGAAATGCTTTCAGGTTTTCACCATTGAGCATGATGTTTGCTATGGATTTGTCATATATGGCCCCATTATGTTGAGATTGGTTCCCTCTATGCCCACTTTCTAGAGTTTTTTACTCATAAATGGGTAACTTTTATCAAATGATTTTTCTATACCCATTAATATGATCATGTGGTGTTTGTCTTCTCTGATGTGGTGTATTATCTTGATTGATTTACGTATGTTGAACCATCCTTGTGACCCTAGTATGAATCCAAGTTGTTCATGGTGTTTCATCTTTTTTATGTATTGTTGGATTCTGTTTGCTAATATTTTGTTGAGAATATTTGCATCTATATTCACCAATGGTATTGGCCTATAATTTTCTTTTTGGTGGTGCCTTTGTCTGGTTTTGGCATCAGGGTGATGGTGGTTTAATTGAATGTCTCTGGGAGTGTTCCCTTCTCTTCAGTCTTTTTGGAAGAGTTAGAGAAGGATCAGTGTTTAAAATTTTTCTTTTTATGTTTGGTAGAATTTGCCTGTGAAGCCATTTGTAAGGAGTATCTTTTATTGTCTATTCTTTTTGTTTTCATCACTCTAAGAGGTGGGTCAGAAAAGATCTTCCTGTGCTTTATGTCAGCAAGTGTTTTTCCTATGTTTTCTTTTATAGTGTCTGGTCTTACATTTAGGTCTTTAATCCATTTGAGTTTATTTTAGGGTGTAGTCTTAGGAGAGTGTTCTAATTTCATCCTTTTACTTGAAGCTGTCCAGTTTTCCCAACACCACTTATTGAAGAAGCTCTTCTCCACTGCCTCCTTTGCCATAGACTAGGTGACCACAGGTGCCTGGGTGTTGTTATTTCTGAACTTTCTATGCTGTTCCATTGATCTACATTTGTTTTTGTTTAGTACCATAATCTTGATTATTGGAGAAGGAAATGGCAACCCACTCCAGTGTTCTTGCCTGGAGAATCCCAGGGATGGGAGAGCCTCATGGGCTGCTGTCTATGGGGTCGCACAGAGTCGGATATGACTGAAGAGACTTAGCAGCAGTAGCATACTCTTGAGTACTGTAGTTCTGTAGTATAGTCTGAAGTCATGGAGTCTGATTCCTTCAGCTTCAGTTTTCTTTCTCAAGATTGCTTTGGCTATTCAGCATCTTTTGTGTTTCCTTACAACCTGTAAACATTTTTGTTCTAATCCTGCCTTCAAACATTTAGTGGGCCTCTTCTTTGCTCTGTGTTGTCGCTGCATGTCAGGGGCAGGGCCTGCTCCTGAGTTGTTGGAGTAGAAGCCCTCAGTTCCATTTCTGAGCTTCAGTGAGAGGTAGACAGAACTGGAGAGCTCCTGCTGGGAGAGGTGCTTTGGCTGGGGTATTCCCTACTTGGAGTTGTCTACTGTGGGGTGCATCCTGTGGTGTCACCTGTACAGGCTCACAGAATGAACTGTGGGCAATACCCTTGGCACCGCCTCAACTGGGAATGCAGTCATTTGGCCCTGGTGCTGTCCCTCAGGTGCTGTGGTTACAAGGCCACCCATACAGATCCTTAGGTGCCTACTCACTGAAGTCAGGACCGCAATGGTCACATACCTGGAGCCATCATGGGAGCTGTGGAAGCCTCCCAGCCCCACCTCTGTGTGTACATGCCACAAAGCCCATAGCTGCTGAGGCCAGACTGGTGCCAGGCATGGAAACACCTACTGTCCTGCTCCCAGAGCCCTTAGAGGCAACTTGATGAAACAGGCTATTATGGCAGGCCACACCCACCTCTCCACAGGCCCTTTAGCAATGGTACTTTGCTGCTGGGGTGGGCCTGGGCTTTTTCTGCAATCACACTTTAGCCCCTTCAGGCTGTCTCTATATAGCCAACCTGTGCTCTCCCTGGGCCCGTCCTGAACCCCAAGTTTCAGGACCCAGCCCCTGATGTACAGGCAGGTATGCATCTTGGGCCACGAATTGCAGCAAGATAGCACCAATCCTCTTTGCTGGTCTCTCTGTCTTCTGCCTGCTCCCACCATAGCCAGAGCACCAGTCAGTATACTGTCTTCCAAGTCTCTGAAGATCACTTTCTGTCCAGACTGACCTGGCCAGTGAAGGGGCTTCCCAGGGCACAGGAACAGTTTCCTCTTCCACAGCTCCTTCCCCGGGACCAAGTCCCATCCAGATTCCTTTTTCCCTTTGTTATATGGAGTTCTTTCTTGAACTTCTGGGTGTCTGATATCTACTGCCATCATTCAGTAAGGTATCACGTGAGAATCCATCCACACGTAGATGTATTTCTGATGCATTTGTAGGAGGAGGTGAGACCCAAAGTCCTTTTCATTCCCCCATCTTGATTCTTCCCTCCATAGAATTTGTTTTTAAATGTTCCACAGACTGATACTCCACTTTTGTTTTCAGTTTGACTCTGTGGCTGATGTATCTGATGTGTCAAGCAATGTTACCCTAAAAAGTTACACTATGCACTTTGAGGTACCTGTGTGTGCTGCATAATGCATGATCTCTGCATGGTGTGTCACCTGCATGATGAGAAGCCGAACAGTTTGGTTAAATCAGCTCAATCAGAACCCTCAGATGTTTAGAGCGGCTACATTTCTTAATTCTAGAACCTAATCCTAGAGTGCTTTTCTTTCTGATGTGTTTTGGGACCTCTTTATTTTGGAGGCTTTGCAATAAGGGGAACAAGGTAGGGTGAGAAAAGAGGGAGGGAGTCAAGTTCTGTACATAAATCCAGGAGTTTTACAGTGAAATACAACTGCTCACTTAAGTGAGTGACTATGAGAGAATACTGCTCTTTCCTCTGGGGAAGGGAAATTGTTGAGGAGGCTCTGTGCTGACGGCCCTGAAGAGCTTACCTTGCTACCCCTCACCCAAACTCTACTGCTTTGCTATGCAGCAGCCCTGTCCACAGGGAAACACAGCCAGTGCCCCAGCCAGTACATGAGTTCTTGGAGGCACCAAGGACACTGGCTATCTAATGAGACCGTTAGCTTATTATCTCACTTTACCAGTAAGTTGTGAGCTACAGTATTCCTGATGTACTCAATTTTGTAGGATATGGGGACAGTGTTCCCTTCATTGACAATGTGTGACACATGATTTTCTATCTTGATTAAAGCCCATTTTCTTTAGACTTTAGTCACCAACAGCAACTTTCTCTTCAGGGTTTAGCTGACACCAAAATCCCCCGGTCTGGGACACCTGTGAGCATTAGGAGCAACCGAAGCCTGTCTGTTCTGCGCATCCCAAGTCAGAGTCTCGGCAGTCAGACCTATTCCCAAGGCTCTCTCCACCGGAGTGTCAGCCAACTCATGGACATTCAAGACAAGAAGGTCTTGATAGACGACTCACTGTGGGAAACCATCATGGGTCATGACAGCGGACTGGTGAGTCATTTCCTAATCTGGAGCCTTCGTTAAACACAAGTATGTTGATAACAGGTGGCACGGTTTCCTGTACCCTGCAGAACGATCATCTCCAGAACACTCACTTCATCCCTCTGACCACTTACCCAATTATTTTGTAATGACATGTTTACCTGCCCCAGTAGTGGGGTAGAAACTGTCCTATTCTTTTGGAACACAACAGAGACTCAAAAAATACATTCGTATGTAAGTGAAGAGATGAACAGGTCCTACTTCATTAACTTGGGCAGGACATGCCTGAAAACACTGGAACATGCCTAAATGAGGCATAAAGTACAAGCTCCTATTTTACTAAAGGAAAAAAAAAAAAAAGATATGTATTTTCCTTCTGGTTTATGGTTAGAGGAGAAAGAGAGTCTCTCAAAAGGATCTATAGTTTCTCTTCAAAACACTCAGAAAATCATGATAAATGTAAGAGCGTTGGTATGTATGAACCTCACTTTTCATAATTTCAGCCCAGGGGATACAAAAAGTTAACCTCATCATTATCTAATACTTTTTTGAGTCCCTAGCTCTGGTTCTACATTTGAACTCTCACTCACCTCTCTCTCCCCCTAATTCTCACTTTTCCTTCACCGAAAAGTTGATGATTTTCATAAAGACTTCCTTAACTAATGGCAAGAAATAAACTTTCATGGCTCCAGATTTCAATCACACACACACACAAAATAAAACTGATAGTCCTTCTGGTTTGTTAGGATGATGATATATAATAAGGACTTTAAAATTATGGGCCTGTTTGAAGTTGTGGTGACTACTGAATTCTATGACTCCATTTCAGATATGACGTTTCTATGTCAGGAATAATTAGGTTGAAACAAAGAATTGTTAATTGATCATATTTGACATACAAAATGGCAGTTTCATATACTTCAATATATTACATTGAAGGCTAGATGCATGTGTGCTCTTACCCAAGGACACACATCTAATAGTAATTTTTTTGGAACCGGGGATCTTAAAAGCACTGATTTTAGCGCCCCCATTCTTCACTATTGTACTATGCTGACATTTTTGCTTACTTTTGCCCATACTAGTAATAGGCAGTATGCAAAGCAATTCAGTGAAAACTTTTTAAGATATCCATATGTGGCAAATTATCTGTTCCGTATAACATAATCCGTATTCCTAGCCCTATTCAATTAAAAAAAAAATACAGTAAGATCAGATGCAATGAAGCACAACAGCTTGCATTCTGGCTCTTCTGCTTAAATTCTGAACTGAATCATATGAAACCTCACTTTTGGATGAGAAAACTGAGGCTTACACTGTGCCATGTGTTAACCTTTTAATACTCAAAAAAGATATACATTTTGTGTAACACTGTTGCCAGCAAATATCCTAACCAGTGATGATTGGTGTCTTTTCAGTATGTGGATGAAGAGGACCTGATGAATGCCATCAAGGGCTTCAGCTCTGTGACTAAGGAACACACCACATTCACTGACACCCACCTGTGAAGGATGGAAACCTGTAAGACATAAGCTGGATGCAGGCCCCACACCCCATCCCCAATGGGTTATCAGATATCACAAATGCTAAAAAGCTATTGCTTGTTATGCTATAATCCTTTAAAGATGAATGTTTTTGAAATTATTTCTCCCTAATAGAGGTCTAACTTGTCTTTCTGGCAGTCTGAAATGAGGGGTTTCTGAAATTTTATGTCCATGTGAAAATGCTTATTTTGCTCTCCTTATTTTGAGGCCACTAAGCATGTAACTGTCACTTGGCTATGTGTGGCAGTGACACTGCTATTTAAATCAATCAGTGGTGATTTCAGGTTGGCCCACAGTTGCTACAGGTAAGTTACTAATTTAAAAGCTAAGGGGTTCTTTTGAGAGGATGTCATTGCTGCTGCTTTGAGCAGCAAAGCACTGCTTCCGCCCCCAGACCCATGTTCCTGGAAGTTAAACCTGTGAGGAACCATTCTAGTAACAGCTGCGAAATCAAATCCCAATGTCAGATCAAGCCGAAACACTCAGAGAAAAACTCTGCATTGAGGCTACACATATGACTGTGTAGGTTTCTATTTGGTTTTGATGTTTAGGGTAAGTATTTACCAAACCACATAAACTTATAAATGTCTGTTCTTATATGTATGAATCTTCTAAAACATCTAAGGAACAAGCAGCTAACTTATATATTTCAGAGAGAAAAATGAACTGTTTTGATATTTTACATAGTTTTGAAACTCCAGTCATTACTGTTTATAGAATTCTGTCAATTCACTGAATACCCAGGAATACCTTCACCTTGGCACATTCTATATGGAAACTACTGTTTTACTTGCATTTTTAACTAGCATACGTAGAATTAAAGAAAAAAATTTATGTTCCTTCCTGCTTTGAAAATTTTTAAAAGAACACATATATAAATATAGGAATATACATGTTTCATATATCTGTCCTATATTCCTTCATTTCAGAGAACTACTAGAATCATTAAGAGCAGAAATTGGTACTTTTAACTGTTAAAGTGACTCATGACCAAATTTCCATGAGTCAAAAAGTTTCTGTTATTTACTCTATTTGGATCAGAAAGTTATTGGTAAGTCCTACCTCAAGAAACACTTTTCTCCCCAAGTAAACATAAAATGAAAGGTATTTAAGTTTATTCTTCACAGAAAACAACGTAAGAAAACCTCTTGTTCATTCTTAAAGGTCTTAATGATTCTGGGAAGTTACTTTTGAGTCTGTATGTCTCAAACACAATTGTTGGACATATTTTGTGAATTACATTCTGAGATAAGCAGATCTCCCCAAAGCTGAGCTGGCAAAATTTGGAGCACAAGGAATAACTTTGCTTATTCTGCCTGAAAATGAGGAATCACACTAACTGTCCAGCAGTCAAAGAAAGACCATGGACTTTGAGGGCACTGAGACTTTTATCCAAATTTGCAGAAGAGCAGCTCCTCAGAATGACTGGACAAGCCTTGCCAACACTAAGTGTCAAAAGTGCAGACCAGTGTTAAGCCCAAGTTCTGCCCCCTCATTAGAACTGCTACAAATGAATCCATGAATTCATTAGCTGACTTATTCACATTTTGATCCCCTGGCTCACAGTGACAGAATCCTGCATGGCTTCCACCCACACCACCCCAGCAACACTCTGAACATGACTTGTATCGGTTTCAGAGAAGCACGCGATGTTGTCTTCCTGCTTTAGGTGGTACTATGTGCCAAGCCTCCATTCAACAGTCAGACACCCCCCTAAATATTCTGATTCAGCTGGTCTGGGGTGGTGCTGAGGTGTCAGTACTTCTAAAAGCCTCCAGATGTTCCTAATGTGGAGAACCAGTTTTGTAAAGAACCTGAAAGAATACATGCTGTGCACTGGGACTCCGGTTCTCGCCCACTACTCCTTTACAGAACTTCTCCTTTACAGAGACGACAGCAGACAGCTCTCTGTAAACCTCCTGACTCTGGTCCCATCACATACTCAGCTTCAATTTTAAGATCTGCTCTGTTGAGAGCACACAGCTATGCTTGTATAAGCTCAACTAAGAACTGCACTTATCGATAATCTATTGTCATTTCTACCTGAATGTGAAATCTGTATTGGTACTCTATGCTGATCTAAAAATCATGTTGGCATCAATATAATTCAACCTGAACAACCTGTAAATAACACATAGTCCAGGTGGAATAATTCAGTGAGTAGGAATTTAATTATGTCACACATGAATAGTAGTTTATTTCCAAAGCACAGATATCATGTAAATTAATCAAAAGGTGGTTTGCTTAATAAATATTTAACTGTGACCAAGTTTGATTTAATATATTTATGAAAAAATACTCTTAACAGCTCTGGGTTGTATTTACAGTTTACACATGATGATAAAGTTGAGCCCATTTAAGAAAACAGGATATTATGAATAATCGATGTACATCAGAATCAACGTAACACATTTTGTAAGACATGAGTCCCAAACGGCAGAGATACATATTTAGCAGATAACCTCAGGTGGCTTTGATATGTAAGCCTGGATGAGAAAGCCAGGAAAAGACCACAGGCTGCAGAGACAGACGTGGGTTCATGAGGTGGCTCAGTAGCTAAGGAGCTTTGTGGTGAAGCTATTGATCCTCAGAGGGCCTTGGTAATCTCATCTTGAAAGAGGATAACAATACTTATCTAGTTGACATGAAAATACTTATTTCATAATTACTGGGAAAACTTGACACCATGAGAATTATAATTCTGTGTTTCATCTGTCACACAAAGTATACACATAGATTCACTTTTTTCCTCCACATTTGTGTGTTTTGCAGTTTTTTTCTTGTAGCTGATTTCTAATCTCATAGCATTGAGGGTGGGAAAGATTCTTGATTAGGATTTCAATTTTCTTAAATTTACCAAGGCTTGATTTGTGATCCAAGATGTGATCTATCGTGGAGAATGTTCTGTGTGCACTTGAGAAGAAAGTGTATTCTCCTGCTTACAGATGGAATGTCCTATAAATATCAATTAAGCCTATCTAAGCTATTGTGTCATTCCAGGCCTGTTTCCTTACTAATTTTTTGTCTGGATAGACGATCTGCCCATTTAAGTAAGTGGGATGTTCAAGTCCCCCCAGTATTATTGTGTTACTGTCCATTTCTCCTTTTAGGTCTGTTAATATTTGCTCTGTATTTTGAGGTCTGCCTTTACCAGTGAGCTTTCCCATTGGTAATTTTGTTTCTAGTGTTTTGGGCTTTTCCACTTCCTTTGGCTTTTGCTGTAAAGCTGGTTTGATGGTACTGAATTCTTAGCTTTTGCTTGTGTATAAAGCTTTCTATTTCTCTCTCAAATCTGAACAAGAGCCTTACCAGGTAGAGTATTCTTGGTTGTAGGTTTCTCCCTTTCATCATTTCTTTAAATATATCATGCCTTCTGGCTTGCAGGGTTTCTGCTGAAAAGTCAGCTGACAGTCTTAGGGGATTCCCATGTATGTTACTTGTTGCTCTTCCCCTTGTTGCTTTTAATATTTCTTTTTGTCTTTTTTTTGGTCAGTCTGACTACTGTGTGTCTCAGCGTGTTCCTCCTTGGACTTATCCTGTATGGGACTCTGTGCTGGGTGACTATTATTTCCTTTCCCATGTTTCAGCTATTACCACTTCAAATATTTTTTCAGGCCCTTTCCCTCTTTTCCTTCTGTGACCCCCCTATAATGCAAACATTGGCACATTTAACATTTCCCAGGGGTTTCTTCCATTCTTTGTCTCATTTATTCTGTTACTGATTCCTTCTAGTGTATTTTTCAATTATTGTTCATCTGTTTGCACTTTAGATCTTCTAGCTCTTCATTAAAATTTTTCTGTGTCTTTATTCTTTCTCCAGGTTCTTGGATCCTCTTTACGGTGATTACTCTGCACTCTTTCTCAGATAGGTTGGTTATCTCTACTTCACTTAGCTATTCTATGGGGGTTTTACCTTGTTCCTTTGTCTAGGACATATTCCTCTGCTGTCTCATTCTTTACATTTCTGTTTGTATTTTTATGTGTATAGGAGCTTAGTTATGCTTCTCCATCTTAGAGAAGGGGCCCTCTGTAGAGGATGTCCTTTGTGTCCCAGCAGAGGATCAGGGACCAGTTGGTCCCAGTGTAGACTCTGATCCGTATTATAAACTCAGTTCTGCAGAACTGTACTTTCCTTGCTTCTGGTGTCTGCTCCTTGGTGGGTGAGGCTAGTCTAAGGCCTCCATGTAGATTTTCTGGGTGGGAGGGGCTTGTGCCTCCTCACTGGTGTGTGCAGCAGGGTCTTGGCCCTTTGGTGGGCCAAGCTCTGTCAAGGGATGTGTCTAGGGACGGCTGAGAGTCAAGAAGTCTAGGCAACCTGTCTGCTGATGGACAGGGCCATTTCTTACCCCTCTGGTTGTCTGGCCTGAGGCATCCAGCATTGGAGCTTACAGGCTGTTGGGTGAGGTCTCAGTGCCAAGGACTTAAAATGTCTGACTCCACCCAGCGTTCACATAGGTCCCCACTGTATCAGCCACCAGCTTTTATGATGCCAGAGACCCACATCTGCCCGCACCTCCCAAGAAGACCCTCCAAGACCAGGAAGTAGGTCTGGCCCAGGTTTGTGTGGAGTCTCAGCTTTCGCCCTGAGCACCTGTGTGTGTCCTCCAAGGGTGGAGGCTGTTTCCCCCATCCTGGGGCGGGGAAAGCTCCTGCAGTTAAGCTCTGCTGACCTGTAAACCTCAATGCTCTGGAGGTTCCTCCTCCCAAAGACTGACCCCTGCACTGGGGAGCCTGGCATGGGGCTCAGCTTCCACTCCTGTGGGATAAGTTCTGTGATTTAATTATTGTCCCATCTGTGGGTTGTCCAGCTGGGTGGCATGGGATCTGATTACACGGTGAGTGCACCTGTCCTTTCACCTCTTGATTTCGTCTTCATGTCTCTCTCTGGATGTAGACTTTTTTTTGATGTGCGCAAGAGAGGAGACGACTGAGTCCTACTCCAGCACCTTGGCTGAAAAATCTCTGTTCATGGTTCTGGAGGCTGTAAGCCTGGCATCAAGGTGCCATGGAGGTTGGTTTCTGGTGAGAGCTCTCTTGTAGATGGCCATCTTCTCTCGAGTCCTCACATGGCCTTTTTTCTGAGATCTTATTCTTCCTTACAACAATGGACAGTGTTCCTGTTCTCCTAAGAAGTGAAAGAAGTTCACATGGCACAGGTGGTTCTGGAGGTTTCCCCCTTTTTGGACTCCAAAACCCTAATAAGGAAACTATCCCTGCTATGCCTAAGATTTTTCATTATAATCTGCTGAAGTTTACAAAGTTAAGTGCCAGAATAGACTCAAATTTCTGCTGTACCATCAAGGTTCAAGCTCTTTTTACGGGAAAGAAAAACAATCTGACTGTAATGCAAATATTTATAGAATAAATATAGTGAGTTGCCACTGCAGTTTTTTTTTTTTTTCCAGAATTACACTAAAATCCCATAAAGAGCCCTTTTACTCTTGGAAAAGACTGGGTATTTAATTTTTAGTTTTCTTACTTGCCCACCCAACTTTTTACATGAGTATAATAATGAGAAAAAGGGTTTAAGAGATAAATACAATCCTTCATAATACTGAAATTATGCTTTGTGTAACCTTTTCCCTGACAATACAAGTTAGTTTTCATACATATAAGATCCTCCCTCTTTCCTTTATTATGGGAGAAAAGCAAAGCATGATCAAAAACTAAGTACACTTTAAACAGGATTACTATTCCTTAAATAACTGAAAACACCTAATCATTTTTATTTGCCTTACTTGACAAATAAATACAAGAAAGTGTCTATGAAACCACTGGCAATATAATAAACTTTAAAGAATTTATTTTGACTTGATTCACATATTTTTCAGAATGGGAATATATACATTATTCACCAATAAATGCTTAATGCTTTAAATTTACAATTACCTTACTAGCAGAAATTTGGAAGTCATTCCAATTAAAGTACAAAAGATTTATTTGTTCTTATATTTAAAATAAAATTTCTATAGCAGCCAAAACCTTTAACCAAAAATTCAGAAGTGCAGTCTCTTAAGTTATTAACACAAGAAAAAAATACGGTGGCTCCTCAAACAAGGCAAACTAGTAACTGGTAGTTTTCTTTTCTGGGCTCTCAAAACTGTCTTTATTTGAACTGTTCCAACAGTTGCTCCAACTTTAAAGAAAGTTTTTAAGTGGATTTTTGACATTTAATATTGGTGATACTTGCTAAGACTTAAGTACTCCAACAGTGAGAATCAGAAAATGACCACAATTAAAATTATCCTAAAGGACTTAGTACTACACAGAGCAATCTGGTATTCAATAGTGTTTTTGAATTACATATTTTTCCACAAACATAGCACCTCATTAAATACCTGGTAAACCACTCTGCAGTCACAGTAAGGGTTGGAGATTAAGTTTCAAAGAGAATTATGGAATTCGTTAAACATAACATTGCAAGACAAAGCTCAGGCGAAATCAGCATAAGGAATGCAGTCTGTTGATTCTCACACTCTAAAGGGATGGTCATCTATAATGGGCACCATCTTATTGAGACATGGTATTAATACTATGCTTCCAAAATCCAGAGTAGATAAACATGGAAATGGACACCTTCTTTACAAATGATCTATTAAATGTGCCTGTAAAACTAAAAAAATTTTCCAAAAGATCAGATGAGATATGGTTATTTTATCTCCTTAACCCAGGTAACTCTGTCAAAAAGATACTAAATGAAGTCCAATCTTAATGTGTAAAGTTTTAGTGTAAAAGCTAATTGAAATCCAGTAGAGTTTAACTCTCTTCTGAATAACGAAACTACTACTCACTTTGCTGAGTTGTCACAAGCTGTACTCTTGACCTGAAGAATCACTTTTTTTGTGCCGAGGAGAGGGAGCAGTCTTTGTAGGAGACGGGGATGCAGTACCAGGTGAGTCAGTTCCTCCATCAGATGTACTTGGTGAAGATGCCAAGTGAGGGACTTTCTTTCTTCCGAGGAATCCGCCTCCTTCAAATCCTCCTTTCTTCCGTGACTCCACTTTATTTTCATTTTCATCTTCTGAAGACCTCTTCTTGGAGTCCAGAAAACCTTCGGCTAGTCTATGAACTTCCACTACACTATCTGATTCTCTCAAGCTTTTGACTTCTGTTCCAGGAGACTTCCTCTCAGACACATTACATTCCCCTGCTGCCCTCTTAACTTCAGCTTGTATTGGACCCAAGTTACCATTTTCAGGGACAGCTCTTTCTATGTTTCTGTTCAAGTTCACAGTCTGGAAGTCCCTATAACTGTGAAAGCTCTCAGTCCTCCTTGCTCTTGCTAACAAAGGACTTTCTCGGTAAGGCCTAATGGAACCATAAGTAGCTGCTTCGTGAATGGTTTCATGGTGCTGGAGTTGAAGACTGAAATACAAAAGTCACATGTCTTCCTGGGAATTTTCAGGGGCACATCTAATTAATTAAACTATCAGTTAAAATGTAAATATATATAAAGAATATTATAGTTATACATAAAAATGTATCTTAGCATGCTATATAAAATATATCTTAAGCACTCTATATACTATGTGTATAAAATTAACAATGCAAATAATACCATACATATATTCACAATGAAGCTAGATTCCTGAATAGCTGAAAAAAGCTAGGGGAAAAACACCTTTAAAATCAATATGGAACTAATATAGTTTCAGTATGTGGCCCTTAGTTCACATTTTGGAATTTTTCAAAAATATGCTTAACTAAAAGCATACATGTCATTGTATTGAAAGTATATACTGTTTAAGTCTAAAGGTGTAATCATTTTGGTTAATATGTCCTTGAGACAATAGGAACAAAAGTTCCACATAGCATCCAAGGGGACATGTGATTTTTCTAATTTCCTTTGAATGAATTCTTTTTTTTTTTTTTAACTTTTTATTGGAGTATAGTTGATTTCTTGATCACGTTAACAGACATCTAAATTGGCAGTAATTCACAAATAAGTCTAAGGGTGAAAGATGTTTTTCTATGAAAGGAAACATGCATGTAGATGAGAAATTTAGTAAAAAAAATTTTTTAAAAATTGAATAGTGACAAAGTATGAATTTAAAATGTACTTTGAAAAATTTGGCTTTCAAAGGTTATGTGAATTCAGTATTTTAGCCAATTTTCCAAAAAGCAGTCAATTCAGTGCATGAACCTACCTAGAATTTGATTCGCGAAGACGGCTATGCTGAACCACAGAAGTTGCTGGACTGATATTAGGAGTAGCGCAGCGAGACGTGCTCAGGTCACACTGATCCAATAATTTGAGTAGTTCTTCTTCAGTTGGACCACCTACATCTTAGGAAAACATACATCACTGTAATCATTTGCATCAAAAGCCTACCCTGTGACGAACACTGTTCCTTAAGGAACCTACCCTTATCCTCACTTTTATTGACCATATCCATGGCAGTGGTCAGATCCCACATCTGAATGCTGCCATTTGTGTGGCCTGTGAACAAGTACCGCCTTGGCCTTGAGCCCATCCTGCTGGAACCCTCACATTCTCTTACTGTAAATGAGGATATTGTAGTACAGTCAACAGCTTGGATTTCACAGATTCTGCAAAACATATTGTGCAGTTGTTAACTATGGAGAACAAATCACATTTTATAATTCAGACTTTTGAAATTAATTGCCTCTTTGCAAAGTTATAGTCAAATATTCCATGTATATAAAACAGATTTAAAGGGATCAAAGAAAGTCAGTAAAATTTAAGGCTTGTTTCTTTGAACCTAGAGAAAAGGCTCTTATAAAACATTGTATTAAGTAATTGAAATAAGACAAATAATCTTAAAAGAGAATTTAAAAGAGCCTCGAGAATTAAGCAATTATTCAAAAGGAAGTTACTAAACTAAAAAGGCATAAAGAAACAAAGCAAGTAGGCATGATACTAGAAAAACAATCTTGAAATCATTTAACATTTTTGTGAAAATTTTAAAAATCTAAAACCAGAAATGTACAGCTATATGGGGATGTCTAAACAGTATCCCCCAATAGATTAATATTGTTAGTTATTAAAATGCTTTGAAGTTATTTTCATTAATTTTTTTTCATAAAAGATAAATAGTAATCCACATTTGACAAATGAGAGGACAAGTAAATAATGTCAGTAAATGATGTGCCAAAGTCATAGAAAGGTTAACAAAATCGTACTTGATTATTTATCCCAGCCCACTTTAAAAAGAGAAAAAAAGATTAAGAACAATTAATGCCAGGCAAATGCAAGGTCAGAAAATGGAAACACAATTCATATTAATAAGAGAGACACAGGCACAGAATATGAAGCTTAGTTGAGCTTCCCAGCAAGCAGGGAGGGGGAGGGGGAGAGTTGATTCCTGTAGTGCCCACATAGAGTGATAGAAGCTATCCCAGTCCCATTCCCAACCTCAAGGGAAAAGCTTGTAACATTTTACAACTGAGTGTGAAGTTTGTATAATTACTTTTGCAGATATTATTCATCAGGTTAAAGAATGTGCCTTTATTAAGTGCTAGGATTCTTTTTTTTTTTTTTAATCAAATGGTTGCTAAATTGTCAAATGTTTTTTCTGTGTTTATCATGATCATTTTTCAATATTATGTATGAACTGACAAAATATATTTTAAAATCTTGATTCCTGTTTAGAACCACTACAGTCAGCTCTCCATGATGTGGAACCCACACAGACGGAGGGCTGAGGGCACGTATCATTTTATATATGGGACCTGAGTATGGTGGGATTTTGGTTTCTGCCTGCAGGGGGAGGTTCTGGATACAGAGGGCCCACTGTCAATGGAATTAAGAAAACAGGGATAGTCACATGCAGTCAGTGAAATCAGCGTACACCTTCACACCATGCACAAAAATAAAGTCAAATGGCTTAAAGACTTAATGTAAAATACACGATACCATAAAACTAGAAGAGAACGCAGGCCAAACATTCTGACAAATTGTACAAACACCTAATAAAATGTTTTTTGATGTCAGTTGCCCAAGACAAAAGAAATAAAAACAAACAAACTGGACCCAATCAAACTTACAAGCCTTTGTAAAGCAAAAGAAACCATAAACAAAACGGAAACAAAATCTACAGGCTGAGAATAAATATTTGCAAGTGATTTGACCCACAAGGGCTTAATTTCCAGAATATACAAACAGCTCATAAAACTAAAAAAAAAAAAACCCAATCAAAAAGCAGGAATAAGTAAATAAACATTTCTCCAAAGACATACAGATGGCCAACAGGCGCATGGAAAGATCCTCATTACTGCTGCTTATTAGAGAAATGCAAATCAAAACTACAATGAGGTACCAGCTCACACAGGTTAGAATCGCCATCATTAAAAATACCTACAAATAACAAAATGCTGGAGAGGGTGTGGAGAAACGAGAAGCTTCATGCACTGTTGGCAGGAATGTAAACTGGTAAAGCCAGTATGGAGAACAGTATGGCAACTACAAGAGTTGCCATAGGATCCAGCAATCCCACTCCTGGGCATATATATCCAGGCAAAACTATAATTCAAAAAGATATATGCACCCCTACATACACAGCCACACTGTTTACAATACTCAAGACACGGAAATAATAACCTAAATATCCAGCGACAGATGGATGGATAAAGAAGATAATGTAGTTATACACAATGAGCTATTACTCAGCCTTAAAAAAGAATGAAATCTTGTCTTCTGCAGCAACAGGGATAGACCTAGAGATTTTCATACTAAGAGAAGTCAGAGAAAAACAAATACCACATGATATCACGTATATGTAGAAATCTAAAATATGACACAAATGAACTTCTTTATGAAATAGAAACAGACTCGCAGACAGAGAATAGACTTGTGGTTGCCAAAGGAGAGGATGGATGGATGGTTAGTTTGAGCTTAGTAGACACAAACTGTGTCTATTAGTTACTCAGTGGTGTCTGACTCTTTGCGACCCCATGGACTGTAGTCCACCAGGCTACTCTGTCCATGAGATTTTCTAGGCAAGAATAGTAGAGTGGGGTGCCATTAACTACAGGGAACTATATACAAAATCCTGTGACAAACCATAGTGGTAAAGAATATGAAAAAGTTGTGTGTGTATGTATGTATAAAAAACAATCACTTTGCTGTAGAATAGAAATAAATACAACAGTGTAAAGCAATCGTATTTCAAAAAAATAAAATTTTTAAAAAGTACAGAAAGCCTAAATGTGTGAAAATAAACATATGATTTGGCGCTTTTAATTTTCCCTATAGGATAGAGGAGTCCTTAGAATTACTTCCTCCTCTAAAAGATTTTACAGGTTCTTCTCCCTGCTCACTTTTACCACTGTCAAATTACTTCCCCTTTTGTAAGACAAACGTTGATTTCTGAACATAGAATCTTTTCAGTGAAGTGTTACCTTTTCCCAGTAGATGACAGTCTTACAAACAGTTTATTAGTGATGGGAACAACTTTTTGGATAAACACCTGTTGATCATCTCGCTCTCCAAAAGGTCCTGGATCAGAAAACAGAAAACACTGATATAAGTGTAAGTTGATATTTTTTGCAATTTTTTAGATTTCTAATGCCTGGAACAAAAGTACTCAATAAATATGTCAATGCTACACCTTTCAGTTACACAATGTTATGTGTCAATTATATCTCAATAGTTGGAAAAAAAAATTTGTTGTCAAAACTGTAAATTTTCAGTGCCTATCATCACAGTGGGAAGCAGGTTCACAGGGCAACTGTTAAAACTGACAACACTGAGCAGTTCTCGCTCTAAAAATACTAAGACTGGCAGTACAATTCTCATAAGCAGCTTACATTTTTTGAAGATGATAACTATTGTGAAGTCTTTACTATGGGTGCATATTCATTTAATAGGTTCATGCATAAACAATTCTCATGTACTCCTTACATTCCACCAGTGTTGTAAGTTCTGCCTATACAGGTGATCTAGAAGGCACATTAATTAACGAACACGTCCTACAGAACTATCAAAAGTATGGTGGGTATAATACATATACATTACGGATTGTTTCAAATGGATTTGTAAGGAAAAGAATCTACTTCTGTGAAGATTCTGTGTGTGTATATATGGTGTGTTATGGTGTAAGGAGAAACTGATTTAACTTTATATACCTTTTGCTAAAATCAGAGTCTTTCAGTAGAGACATGCTATACTATTTCCTGACAAATGCCATCAAAACCACTCTCAGAATCTAAGAACATCAGCCCCTTTCCAGCTTCAAAGTTATTTTCAGGTTAATTATCAGCAACTATGGAAAAAAAGTATTTCAATTTTCAAATGTATATAGCCATCATGGCTTCTGATTTTTTTTAAAAAGTGGTATTTGGAGATGGTATCACTTAGGAAATGCTAGTAAAGATGAAAAATCTGCTCTCAACTTTTTAATTTAAAAATAATTCCATAATATATATCTTCCTGAGCTTATGATGGGGTTATGACTTACAATACTGAAAATACCATTAAGTCAAAACTGCATTTAGTACTAAACATCACAGCTTAGCCTAGCGTACATTAAATGTGCTCAGAACACTTACATTAGCCTTCAGGTGGGCAAAGCCATCTAACACAAAGCCTATTTTATGATAAAGTGTTGAATACTTCATATAAGTTACTGAATACTGAAAGTGAGAAAGAGAATGGCTGTGTGCATACAGACTGATGCCAAGCATATCACTTATTTACCCTTGTGGTCATGGGGCTGACTGGGAACTTACCAGGCCTGCTGCTGCTGCCCAGCATCACGAGGGAATATGGTACCACACATCCCTAGCCCGGGAAAAGATCAAACTTCAAAGTACTGGTTCTACTGAATGACTGTCACACTTTTGTACCATCATAAAGTCAAAAAATATCATCTGTATAATTTTTTGACTTTAGATAACTTAATCAGAAAAACACACTAAGCTTCTGTTTTAAATAAGTTTAAAAGTGAAAATGAAGAATATATTTAGAACTAATTTTTTAGGTTCCTACTACCAGTAATACACTTCTTCAGCACTGCCTTCATAGTACTTGAGAATGACCACCTATGTCGTTCCCAGAGGAGTAGCTTCCGTGGCTTTCTGTCTCCTCCAGAGACAGGATCTTGAACGATGCTAAAGGAGTAGAACCCGGCTGAGTAGAGATCATTCCTCTGAATCGTGTTACCGTCCATGTCCGGACATGATTATTATCTGCACAAACTAGGAGAGAAAGAGAACACACACAATTTTTAAATACAGATTGTAAGAGCACCCAAAAACATCACTTTTATAAATACATTTTAACTTTTTTCACTATGATCTACAATAAGTAGATCACAGCACATTTTGAGTGACAAAACAACTTACTTAAAATCATACTTAATTTGTACCTAGAAAACAAAAATGAGATAACAGAATATGGTTTACCTTGCTGCAAATATAAGGTATATAAGTTAATCTGCAGATTCTTATAAAAGTAGCCTATAGGGTATAGATTTAGAAAAGGTTAAAAAAAAGTGTTTGTAAAAGAGATGTTGAATATTTTCTGTTCTGTTGGTAAACTACACTGTAGACAAGTTGCCTACTTTATTTTTTCCAACCATATAAACGGTTTCTGCTTATGTTACTCAAATATCAAACAATTAAGACCAGGAGTTACTGAAAATTTACTGGCACAAATGACATCTGTCCCAAAACTTGCTGCTCATTCAGTTACATCACAGATAATTAAGATTTCAATACTAAAGAAGTTGAGAATTACTTTTATATAAGAGTCTGTATTTAAGAAACATATTCCAATTAGCTTAATTTATTTTTCCGTAGTAATAATACTGTCTCTTATACACATCTCTAAGTGATACCATCTCCAAATACCACTTTTTAAAAAAAATCAGAAGCCATGATGGCTATATACATTTGAAAATTGAAATACTTTTTTTCCATATATAATGAGATATCTCTGAATAAGTAATCTGTTTCTGTTGGTTTTGTCTGAATAGCTACCCTATTAAAATATATAAACAATTATTAATGCAAGAACTGTACTTTTGTGGCATGCTTTAATAAAAAAATTTACTAACTTGTCATTTATTATGAAGTCATCAGTATATACTATGAAATTATCCAAAATTTCTTTTATACACACATTTCCTCCTGGATAAGTGTCACAGTTGCACATTTTAAACAGAAGTTTAGAAATTTAATTTTAAGCAAACAGCAATAAGAATAAAAAGTGTACATATTATACAGCAAAATTCTCAATTCTCAGAATACTAGTTTTCTGGTGAAAAAGAAGACATTTAGTTCTAGGCTATTTAATCAGCTTCACGGGAAATAGTTTCCTGATTTCATTATTAAACTTAAGAGGATTCAGAAAAATAACTGAAGTACTTTTAGCTGACTCAAAAATGCAATTATGAAATTTGTTAGTATGAACCATCATCTAACATTTATAACATTAAAACTAAGGGATACAGAATGTAATTACATATATGTTCATATCCACCAGGTGGCAGAGTAACACAGTTGAGTACATATAAAATACCCCAGATTTTTGGCTAAACTGGATATTTTTCTTGACAAATTTAGATTTCAAACCTATATAGATATGTTAAAATGCAAACTTTACCAAGTAATTCTTAGACATCATATCCAACACTGACATCATTACCATCAAAACAGTATTAACTGCTCTCTTTAGTGCGGCACTGTCATTTAAATATCAACATGGTCTAGCAGAGGAACAGTCTATTTTTCTCACAGGATCATACTGTGTCGTTTCATTCATTTATTTACAAGAACTACGCTAAGTGCTGAGGACAGGGTGGAGAACAAAAGTTTCTGCTGCAGTAGAAACTGATATTCTAAAAGAGGGAGAGAGAGAAATAAAAAAGCAAGTCTGTGAAGAAAACAAACGGATGTGGACAGCAAAAGCTGACTGGACAGAGGTCTGGCTAGGGTAGACCGAGCGGCCGAGGAGGCCTCATGAGGAGGAGTTTGAAGTGGGACTTGAATGGCAAGGAGAGGCAGCCAAACAAATATCTAGGAAAGCACACTTCAAATGAAAAGAACAAGGCCAGAGGTTCTAAGGCATTTTTAAGAAATAAGAGCCAATGAGCTCGGGTATCATGCGCAATAAGAAACGTGACAAGGGAGGCTGAGAGAAGAGATCCGAAAGCTAAGCAGATCCAGAACAGGAAGCGCCATATTAATTTATTTATTCCACATACAATAGATCTGGTTTGCATTTCTAAAGATATTTCTGCCTGTTGTGTGGAACGTGAACCATAGAGCCAAGACAGAAACAGGGAAAAAACTGAGAAGCTCAGCAACCTACGGGAGAAATGCTGATTTGAGCTACCAGGTTGGCAGCAATGGACACACAGTGAAGTACTCAGACGTGTGATGTATGCTAAAGCAAAGAAACGGTAGTTATTGATAGATTCCACATATTGAGGCAAGGAAGTGACAGAAAGGGAGGAATCAAGCCTGATTCCTAGATTTTCAGCTTGGGTATAAATGATTAGTGATACTGTGTAATAAGATGGCTTTTGAGAGAGAAATCAAAAGTACCATTTTATCCACTGGGTTAATTTAGAGATGCCTCTTAAACCTACAACCAAATCCTAAGGACAAGCACTGTATATACAAGTCTGGAAGTCTGTGGATGGTCACAGGTGGAAGGAAAGTCTGGAAGTCACTGGCATGTAGATGATAACATTCAAATCACCAGGGAAAGAAAGTACAGACAAATAAGAATGGAGAATCTAGAAAAAGATTTAAGGCAAACCAACACTTAGTAACTGGGCAAAAGAGGAGGAACCAGCCATACAGAGTAAGAAAGACTCCTCAGTGAGGCAGATGTTAGATGAGTACTGCTTTATAAAAGATTAAAAAAAGAGATTGTTGTGGGAAGGCATCATTACATCCAAAACAGTAAGACATTCAATAAAAGCAGTCATCCATCCATCTAGCCTTCTACCCATCATCCATCCATATATGGACAAGGTATTTCAGCTCCATTTAATGTTTAATTAGTGAAAGATGCATCACCTTTTTATATTAGGTAGTCTTCATATAAACAAAGTTAATATATGAGAATGATGTTTATAAAAATTTAAATTAGGCAGGAACTGATCTACAAAAGATTTAATGCAAAATTGTTTTATAAATGCAAACACTACTGATATACATGACAATTCAATTTTTATAAGGTCTTTCAGAAATTATCTATCATATACAATAATTTCACAGTGGAATTTTACTTTTTGATCATTTTGTGTTGTGTCATCCTAATTTTGCTTTAAAATCTGTCACTAATTTTTTAAATACCAAATTGGTATCTAAAATTTTTAAAAATCTATGACTATATAGAAAGAAAGTCCCTCAATTATGTCCGATTCTTTGCGACCCCAGGGACTATACAGTCCATGGAACTCTCCAGGCCAGAATACTGGAATGGGGAGCCTTTCCCTTTCTCCAGGGGATCTCCCCAACCCAGGGATCGAACCCAAGCCTCCCGCATTGCAGACTCTTTACCAAATAAGCCACCGGGGAAGCCCTCTATGACTATGAACAACAATAAACCCACAAATGTTATTTTCTTCACACCTTTTTAAACATTTTCTAATTTTTACATTAGTAGTTGATGTTAGACTACCAACATTCTACTAACTTTAGCATTAAACCTTAAGACAACCAAATTTATATTAAATTCATATAAATTTCTCTAATGAAAAATTCTTCTCAACAGGATTGAGAAATTTTCTGAAGTAAAACATGCTATAAGAACAAACTATTAAAACAGAGAGTAAATAAAAGATACAATACCTTCTAAATTTATGTATACTACAGCCAGACAAGATCAAAGAAAATCTTGATATTTTCACAGTATTAAAAGACAATCACAGTATTTCTTATTAAATTTTTCTACCATTTTTTTTTGCTATGCCTATACATAAAACACTGTTTTTGTATTCTTTTACTTGGTAGGAGTCTAGAAAATTATACCCAAGGCAAGGTTTCATATGAGGCAGCCCACCTTACAAATATCAATAAAATCACTTCACCTGATACCAGATGCTTCTCTGACAGCATGATTTTTGTGACGGGACTTCGGTGAACAGTAAATGTCTGAAAAAGCTGAGGGCCTGACCCAACCGTCTCTGGGTGCTGCACAATGACGCGTACTGCACCAGAACTCGTACCATAGGCAATCTCGATCCAGTTACCACTGACACCTACACAAAATCACAAGTGAAAAGGTGAAATAATAGAAGACGATCAACAGAAAGCTGCCCTTGCAAGTGTTCTCTGTGACAGAAGAGGCAGAGCTGGATTCAGCACTTGTATCAGCCCAAATCCAGCTCAGCACAGAAATCTTAAGACTTCTCTGACCGTCTTAAATGCCTTACTTCCTTTATAAATCACTTCCTAACACTCACTCCACTGTACTGTGTGTTAGATTCTATGACAGCAACTGTGACCCCCCCAGTTCTCTACCTACCTCTACTCTTTATTGATCAGACTGAATCATAACCATTTTAGACCTAAAACACCTTACAGAGTGCCATGCCTGAGACATAGTAGGTACTCATTAACTGCTTAAAGAATAAATCTGATTCCTAAGAACACCAATGATACAGCACAGTATTCCAAAAGTAATGTTCCATATGACTTCTAGCTTAGAATGACCACCTGTGTTACTTCTGCTACAACATTAAACCTTCTCTTTGAAGAATCAAGTACTGTAATTACTTGTACATATACAAGTAATATGCTCTTCAACAGTTTCAAAGCTGTTAACCAGGGAACAAATACCCATTACACTGCTGACATCACACTTACCTATGCTGTCTCTTTTAATTATGTACAAGTAGTTCATCATGTTAGGTTCCTGTGTGAATTTTTCTCAAACAGGTGCCCAGATTCCATCACATATTTAAAGACAGAATGGAGTTCAGGGATCAATAGCCTTTCAAAGCTTCACAGAGAACCTCTTAACTTTAATAGCTGTTGTTTCTGATCAACCCCAAAATATTTGAATCAAGGGAGAAAGGGCAGGCTATGGAAAACACTTCTCAAAGTTTAAGGCAACTATACCCTCATGTCTTAAAACATAACTGCCACCACAAAAGAAATTTTTTCTTCCTTTTAAACTACGAGGGCAGGGGGAGCATACTTCATTCTAGAGCAGGGGTTAGAAAACTTTCTGTTAAAGGCTAAATAGCAAACAGTTTAAACTTTGCATGCCAAACTGTCTCTGTGACAACCACTCAACTCTGACACAGCTGCACAAAAGCAGCCAAAGACAATACATCAAACTATCAATGAAAAGAACATGGCTTGCTGACTTCTGTTCTGGACCAATATAGTTTAAATTCTACCATAATTTCAATCAAAATCATCTGTGTACACCAGAATATTTTTCTTTCATACAGAAGATAATGATTTCTTACAATCAATTCAATAATATGATTCTACCCAAGTAATATATTCAGCCTATTAATATTACTGGCCACATGTAAATATTTCCTAGAATTCCTTCCATTACAGATAAATTTTCAGTTTCCCATTTATGTTTATCCTTCACTCTAGAATACAAAAATTCTTTATAATTTACAGAACTAGTTTGTTAATTTCACTGCAATGGCCTCTGAAAGAGAAGTTACAGTACTGTTTTCCAACACTTAAATTTGAAGTTTCCTAGAGAAATAAGCTTATTTTCCAACAGAGATTAATAGTCTAAAAGCCTTCTGTTGTTATTGTTAAAAAGGTAAAGCTCTTAATTTCAAAATGAAATCAGTGATCACAGGAAGGTAAATGTGCAGGTAAGTTTTAAAAATAATGTTAATTATTATCATCATAAGAATTAACAATACAATTCAGAAGAAAAGTTCTCATTTTCTACCCCAGAGTATGTTTACTGGTCATGTTTGACCTCAATCTAAAACCAAACATCAACTTCAGACTAAAAGAGATGAAATCCTAGCACAGCAGCTTACCAAAACAAAGGACCAGATCAGTATTAGAATAAACCAATGAATAAACATACATAAAATAACATCAATAGTTTATAATAATTTTGATATGCACTAACTTGTTTTCGGTGTGAGGTAAACACTCAGAGCAGTAATAGCATCATTTGAGGAATCATGATAAAGTTCAGTTACAAGAAGATCATTATCCTTCATTCTCAATGGGAACTTCTGCATATCTAAAAAGTAAAAATGGTATGAAAACAAATAATAAATCTCAAACTTGTTATTATTTTCTTGTTTTCATTTAAAAAGTCATACTAAACAGAGCCATAATAAGTGTCTGACCACTTACCTATATAATATATTGATCCATTGTTACATCCCAGCAGAAGGAATGAGCCAGCAGTGTCATAACTAGTTATAGGAACAACGTCTTGAACCTGATGTAGTGTGAATATTGTTAGATATCAGATGTTAATTACAATCTATATTTTCTGCTCAATTTACTCAAACTTTTTATTCAATAAAGAAGATACTTAATTAGGGCTTAGAACATGGACTTTCTTTATACACACACACATCCATGGGGAACTCTGAAGAACCACCAATATAGTCCCCTTTAAAGCTTTTTTTTAAAAAAAAAAAAAAAAAAAGTATTTCCAACAGCAGCACTTTCCTTTCAGAATTTAGTTGGGTTATCTCCATTTTCTACACATGACCATGAGGTCAGAGCACATATTAGGACTGGAAAACTAAGTCTGACCCAGGCCCCTTTCTCCCTTCTCTCTCTCAAATAAGAGATGAAATGACCTGCCCAGAGTTAGAATCATAAAACAGATCAGCCAACTTCAAGACAGTACTTGCTCCCTTGATACACTGTCATTTCTTCTAAAAGGCAGCATTCTCTATCTCCCCCCGTGAAGACTTCACCTCTATATCCTAGGAAACAGCCAACCAAGTTCTCAGATGCTTTTGTTTTTTCAAGCACTAGAATAAAAAAATCAGTTTTCCAAGCAAATCAGGCTAGTTACAAATTAATGAATGCTTATGTTTGTGCTAAGAGAAAAGCAAAGGGCATGATTTTTACTATAAAACAAAACAAAAACCAGAAAGTCTTACTGAGTACTGGCAGTAATATCAAACTGAATCGCCCTTATGTACAGCCAGACCAGGCATGCATGTGAAACTTTACACACTCAACATTCATATTATACACTTTCTATGTACTAGATATTATCCAGGTGAACAGGTACTGGAATGGATAAGGGATGTGAAATACTACTTTTGCTCCGCAGGCGCTTTGAAACTCATGGGCAAGAAACAACAACAACAAAAAAACAATTACAATGTGACAGGCACTAAAATAGGATGTGCAATACAACCATGGAGGAAGAAAGGATTCCTGTTTCACCTCCAGTCCAGGGAGAAGGACAAAAATCAAGGAAAAGTTCAAAAAGGAAGTAACACTTGAAAACAAAACAAACAACTAGGAGTTAGGTAGAGAAAGGGAAAAACACAAATCTGAAGAACAGCGAGTACAGCACAGAATCTATGCCAATTCTAACTAAAAACCAAATTTAAAAACGGCTAAATCTTGGAAATAATGACCCCTCTAAGCTGTTCCTGTTCACAGCTCTAATTTCTGTGTACCTTCTGGTGTCATCCTTGGTTATAAGTCACACTAGCACTATCTCTGCAGAGACCTGATGGCCACACTCAACCCCAGGTCAGGTTTCTGTTTCATCAGAGCCAACAGGTTCAGAGGCAGGTAGTCACTGAGAACTCTTCGGTGATGAGTCAAGAGGTGTGAAGAAAGGAGGGGAGGCTGCTTCACTGATGTATTTTCTTATATCAATTGTATTCCAGAAAGTGTTCATGTATTCCAGAAAGTGCTTCAGTTCTACCCCAGAGTCTTCACAGTCAGATGATAGGGGTAGGTAAAGCCATGAGATTCCTCTCTCTCTAGACTACTTTTCGGTGAAAGGCTGGCAACAGCCTGGAGCTTTCCCCGGCACATCCCAGACAGACACTTTACCTCCTATTCTCTAGGAGGGTAGGCGCCAGGATTAGAGCCTTCCTTAAAAAGCAAGAGAGTTCCAGAAAAACATCTATTTCTGCTTTACTGACTATGCCAAAGCCTTTGACTGTGTGGATCACAATAAACTGTGGGAAATTCTGAGAGAGATGGGAATACCAGACCACCTGACCTGCCTCTTGAGAAATCTGTATGCAGGTCAGGAAGGAACAGTTAGGACTGGACATGGAACAACAGACTGGTTCCAAATAGGAAAAGGAGTACGTCAAGGCTGTATATTGTCACCCTGCTTATTTAACTTCTATGCAGAGTATATCATGAGAAACGCTGGACTGGAAGAAGCACAAGCTGGAATTAAGATTGCCAGGAGAAATATCAATAACTTCAGATATGCAGATAACACCACCCTTATGGCAGAAAGTGAAGGGGAGCTAAAAAGCCTCTTGATGAAAGTGAAAGAGGAAAGCGAAAAAGTTGGCTTAAAGCTCAACATTCAGAAAACAAAGATCATGGCATCTGGTCCCATCACTTCATGGGAAATAGATGGGGAAACAGTGCAAACAGTGTCAGACTTTATTTTTTGGGCTCCAAAATCACTGCAGATGGTGACTGAAGCCATGAAATTAAAAGCGTCTTTTAATTAACTTTTCACTGAAAAGTTAAGACCAACCTAGATAGTATATTGAAAAGCAGAGACATTACTTTGCCGACTAAGGTCCGTCTAGTCAAGGCTATGGTTTTTCCTGTGGTCATGTATGGATGTGAGAGTTGGACTGTGAAGAGGGCTGAGAGNAAATTAAAAGCGTCTTTTAATTAACTTTTCACTGAAAAGTTAAGACCAACCTAGATAGTATATTGAAAAGCAGAGACATTACTTTGCCGACTAAGGTCCGTCTAGTCAAGGCTATGGTTTTTCCTGTGGTCATGTATGGATGTGAGAGTTGGACTGTGAAGAGGGCTGAGAGCCAAAGAACTGATGCTTTTGAACTGTGGTATTGGAGAAGACTCTTGAGAGTCCCTTGGACTGCAAGGACATCCAACCAGTCCATTCTGAAGGAGATCAGCCCTGGGATTTCTTTGGAAGGAATGATGCTGAAGCTGAAACTCCAGTACTTTAGCCACTTCATGCGAAGAGTTGACTCATTGGAAAAGACTCTGATGCTGGGAAGGATTGGGGGCAGGAGGAGAAGGGGACGACAAAGGATGAGATGACTGGATGGCATCACGGACTCGATGAACGTGAGTCTGAGTGAACTCCAGGAGTTGGTGATGGACAGGGAGGCCTGGCGTGCTGCGATTCATGGGGTCGCAAAGAGTCGGACACGACTGAGCGACTGAACTGAACTGACTGAATCCTGGGGCAGTGATGGATTTCCTCTTTTTAAGCTCTAAAATCGCTGCTGATGCTGACTGTAGCCATGAAATTAGAAGAGAACTGCCTCTTGACAGGAAAGCTATGACAAACCTAGACAGTGTGTTAAAAAGCAAAGACATTGCTGACAAAGGTTCATTTAGTCAAGGCTATAGTCTTTCTAGCAGTCATGTACAGATGTGAGAGCTGGACAATAAAGAAAGCTGAGCACCAAAGAATTGATGCTTTTGAACTGTGGTGTTAGAGAAGACTCTTGAGTCCTTTGGAAAGCAAAGAGATTAAACCAATCAATCTTAAAGGACATCAACCCTGAATACCTTGGGAAGGACTGATGCTGAAGCCGAAGCTCCAATAACTTTGGCCACCTGATGGGAATAGCTGATTTATTGGAAAAGATCCTGATGCTGAGAAAGACTGAGGGCAAGAGGAGAAGAGGACAACAGAAGATGAGATGGTTGGATGGCATCACTGATTCAAGCGACATGAACCTGGGCAAACTCCAGGAGACGGTGAGGGACAGGGAAGCCCAGCATGCTACAGTCCCTGAGGTTGCAAAAATCACACATGACTTGGTGACTGAACACCACCACCACCTCCTTCCCTGCACCCCGACCACGTCCTGCTCTTCTCATGTCCACCTCTCAGCACAAGGAGAACAGAGAAAGCAGAGGACATGTGAAGTTAGGTTACAGAGGAGGTTGCACCAAGATCTTCTCTCCCAGAGAAAGCAAGGAGGCAGTCATTTTGCAGCCTTCTCTACTTTACCCCAATAACCTCATGTCAAGAACCTGAGAAACCACACTGATCAGTACATGTGGTTCCATCATGGTGATCACAAACCTAAGGTGGAAGTGAGTTTTCTCTCCTACGGTAGTTCAGTGATTATCTTTAATTTCTATGTAAAAATTTAAATGATTTACATTTTGAAAATAATCAGTCTATCTTCCCAAGCAATACAAGGCCCCTTAAATCTTGTAACCATAATCTCTACCTGGATAATCAATTTTTTAACAGAATGTGTTAACTCTCCTCCATTAGTTTTAAAATAACTTATTTAGACTCACCAACATATCGAGAAATGCCTTTGCTAGTAATGCTTGCAGTATTCCACTCCTTCCTCTTCTAAGTAAAATAACCTTATCAAAGCGCATTTATTCAGCAGTCCTTCCAGTGAGGGTTATAAGTGACAAACTCTGAGTATGAGTTTTGTATTATATGAAAACATCTTTCATTCATGTCTGAATGAGTTTTGCTGAATGTAAAGTTCTAGGTTGAAACTTATTTCCTCAACTAACTTGAGAATAGCCTACTGTCTTCTGGCTTCTACTGTTGCTCATGAAATGTCTGTTTTACACCTGAGAAGGCAATGGCACCCCACTCCAGCACTCTTGCCTGGAAAACCTCATGGATGGAGGAGCCTGGTGGGCTATAGTCCATGGGGTCGCTAAGAGTCGGACACGACTAAGCGACTTCACTTTCGCTTTTCACTTTCATGCATTGGAGAAGGAAATGGCAACCCACTCCAGCGTTCTTGCCTGGAGAATCCCAGGGACAGGGGAGCCTGGTGGGCTGCCGTCTATGGGGTCGCACAGAGTTGGACATGACTGAAGTGACTTAGTAGCAGCAGCAGAGTATATCTGGGAGCTTTACTGATGGCTCAAATAGTAAAGAATTGCCTGCAAGGCAGGAGACGCAGGTTCAGTCCTTGGATTGGGAAGATCCCCTGAAGGAGGAAATGGCAACTGACTACAGTATTCTTGCCTGGAGAATTCCATGGACAGGAGTCTAGCGGGTTACAGTCCAAGGGGTTGCAAAGAGTCAGACACAACTGAGCGATTCATTCTCTCTCTCTCACACATACACACAATGTACCTGTCAGTAATCTATGGACACCTTTTGATATTTTTATCTTCTATTATATCACAATGTGTATACTGATTCACAAATTGTGAATTTGATTTTATTCAGCCTTGATGTATTTCTTTAATCAACATAATCAAGCCTTTCTTTAATTCTCCAAAATTGTTAACAATTATCTTTTCTAAATCCCATCTCCACTATTCCCTTCTGAAAGTGATTGTCTCATTTCTTCTTTTCATATTTTCTACTCACTTTCTGCTTCACTGTGAATGATTCTCTCAGATGCATCCAGCAATCCACTGTCTTTTTATTTGTCCTTCTGTTTAACACATTAAGTCAGTAGTCCCCAACCTTTCTGGCATCAGGGACCAGTTTTATGGAAGACAATTCTTCCACAGACTGGGCTGGCGGGAGGGATGAAGAGAGATGGCTTTCAAGCAATTGTGCACGTTACTCCTAACCCAAACGCACCACTGATCTGACAGGAGGTATGGGTCTGCAGCCCGGACGCTGGGGACCCCTGTACTGAGTATGAGCTTTGTTTTGAATTTTCAATGGCTTTCAAATTTCTACTGTTTTATTGTGCTTCTTTGCTGACTGTTCCTATTTATTATAGTCTAGTCCTTCATCTTTCTCATTAAATAACTTGAAATTTATTCAGTAATACCTAACTGTTCAATTATTTTCAGCTCTAAGGTACATTTGTACTCCAATTGCCTACATTTTATGACTTTCCCTCATTTGCTCTCATGTGTAGTTTACAAATTTGGGGAGGTTATGGGCTCACTTTCAGTAGAAAATATTTATTTCGTGAAGCCCTGTGTGCCATATCTTGTTTGGTTTCATGTCCACCCCTAGAAATGTAAATGACCCTAGACTAGTTCTATAAATTTCTCAAATTGGAATTCCCAAAGCACAAAGACCTATCTTTTGCTTTTAATTCATGTATTTGTAGTCCTAATATGATTGTGGCCTCAATTTCTCATTGATAGTTTTCTCCTGTACTACCTTTCCCAATCCAAGATATGAAACATATATCAAGATTTCCTATTCCAAAATTATTAAGCAAAATTTTCCCAGTCTTCTTCTCAGGGACTGAGGCAGATTATTAAAGCTTCAGCTTTTTGCAGGAGGCTGGATTTACACGCTCCCCTGAAGCCATGCCTCCTGGTCCTGGTGGAATCCCAGAATCTAGAGCCTTGACTTTGATATGTGGTATGCAAGTATGTATAAAGAAACAAATAACAAATGTAATTCAATACCTGATATTAATAGAATATATACTATTTTAGCATTTTTACCCAATATTTCTGTATGTCAGTATTGGGGGGGCTAGTGTCAGCTGATGTAGCATTGTTACTGTAAATCCCAATGGTTTAGCAAGTAAAGAATCTGCCTGCAATGCAGGAGATGCAGGTTCGATCTCTGAGGTGGGAAGGTCCCCTGGAGGAGGAAACAGCAACCCACTCCCGTATTCTTGCCTGGGAAAATCCCAAGGACAAAGGAGCCTGATGGACTACAGTCCACAGAGTCACAAAGAGCCTGACACGACTGAGCACACACACACATGCACTAAAAATCCTAAGCACGCAAATAAGACATACTCAGGGTAGTGGTCAGTACACAACAGACATCCAGGTGTCAAGTCTCCTTGCCAGTGACTGAGCTAATTAAGCTGTCTTGCTGTAAATCCCAAGTCAGAAATACAACCTACTTGGGACAGTGTTCAGGACACAATAGGCACCCAAATGCCAGTCCTCTCTCCAATGAATTCTGGCCCTACGACGCCAATTCCCACCTTATTCCTAACGTGCAGGGCTCACAAACCTGTTACAAATACAAAAAGCAAGACAGCCAACCCACCAAACTGTGCTTGAGACATCAGTGCTGCAAGTGCATCAGACCACAACAGAAGAGAAGCGAAATCAAACAAGCCTCCCGAATTCTACTCCATGAACAGCCCTCAGACCACAGAAATTCACTTTCATTCTCCGTTAAGCCAAAACTTCCTCCTCAAGTTTGCCCTCCACTGTTCAGTTAGGTTATAACTCAGATGACTCAGGTGCAGGTGACTTTGGCTGACGATTCTAGTCTTTCAGAATGAACAGAATTTTCTGATCCTTTAGGAATCAGGATACACAATGACTTTCCAGGACTGACTTCCAAAACTGTCTTTTAATATGAGAATGAAACATGTAATATGTTTCCAATATGCATCTACATTTAAACTTGAACGACTAGGGAAATAAGTCCTAAAACTGCTATTCTGCCATGTTACTCAGGCTAGGCTACCTATTTGAAACACTCCTTATTACTAACCTTCTTAAATCTAAAGAGGAATTAAGGAGAAAATTGAAATGTTTCTTTTAAAAAATAATTTCCCTTTTTCTTACTCAAATCAGATACAATGCGCATATCACATTTTCGTCAACATTTTACTGAAGCTGTCCTAGCGCACACGTTTGTGTGTGTGTTGTGTGCTTAGTTGCTCAGTCGTGCCCAACCCTTTGCGATCCCATGGACTGGAGCCTGCCAGTCTCGCTGTCCATGGAATTCTCCAGGCAAGAATACTTGAGTGGGTTACCATTTCCTTCTCCAGGGGGTCTTCCTGACCCAGAGATCTCAAGTCTCTATGTCTCCTGCACTGGCAGGCAGATTCTTTACCGTCTGAGCCACCAGGGAAGAGCTACAGGAAGAAACTGCTACACCTAAACACCACCATGGCTTTTAGGCTGAAAAACGCTTGCTCTCAGCCTTGCTCATCTGACTCAAGTATTTCAAATCAATCTTGACTATACAACTGGAGTCAGGAACTACACCAGTTTTCCTGTGTACTTCTGTGTTACTCCTGGGCAGAACTGTGGCTACAGGCCAGATCCAAATCTGCTCATCCGTGCCACAGCAGTCACAGGAGTCAGCCCCAGGTCAGAACTGTCTGTTGAGATTTTCAGATCAGACACTGAGATTTCATGACATATTAGCTCGGTCCTGCACACCAAAAAAATAAATAAATAAATAAATCATCTATCTAGGTTATAAGTTACAAGGCTTGTTTGCTGCATGAATGTTCAACTTACCCCAGGTCTTCCTGAAATGTGATGACAAACCTACTTTGTCAGCTATGGTTTTCAACTCATGCATGTACCAAACAAGAAGCAACAGGTTATACCCACGGGACTAAAAGCTTAAGAAGTATCCACGTTGAGGACACCAGTTTAGTTTCAGGGATCTCAAAAATATGAAAATTTTTATATGCAGTTGTGACATTAGAAAAAAAAAAAAAGGTGATAAAGACACATGTTCCTTTAAGAACTAAAATGCACCTCACGAGTTTTATGGCACAGACAGCACCACTTCTCCGAGCCACTGAAAGCTCAGACTTGACATATTAGCCAAGTAAGCTACCTGAGAGCAGACCTTCCATAAATCATTAAAATCCACATTCCTCTTTACAGGAACAGCACCAGCTGAAGAATCCCTCCTCCTCAATTTTAGATCAACCTAGATCAGTCCCTTCCCACAGTTCCTGGCCCATCACTTTTACGGTAATACCTTTATGATGCCTTGTCTGTGCCTATATGGAAGGTCTTGTATGAATTAGCTCAGTCACTAGCGAGGAGACCTGACACCTCTTGTGTACTGACCACTAACTGCCCTGAGTATGTCATCTTCGCTTGCTTAGGATTTTCAGTGCATGTGTGTGTGCTCAGTCGTGTCACGCTTTATGACTCTGTGGATTGTAGCCCACCAGGCTCCTTTGTCCTTGGGATTTTCCAGGCAAGAATCCTAGAGTGAGTTGCCGTTTCCTCCTCCAGGGGACCTTCCCAACCCAGGGATCAAACCTGCGTCTCCTGCATTGCAGGCAGATTCTTTACTTGCTGAGCCATTGAGATTTACAGTAATAATGCTAAATCAGCTGACACTAACTAGCCCCACCTAATCTTAGCTAGTATCTGTTTTCTACAACCATGACTTCCATGTCATGACTTCATTTCTAGAATGAAATTTAATTTTCCCTGATCGTAATCTCTTTCATTGGAAGCCATTTACTCTCTCATCACTTCCCTGCCATTTTTTGTTGCTATTCAGTGGCTAAATAGTGTCTCTTTGCGACTCCATGAACAGCAGCACATGCCAGGATTCTCTGTCCTTCACTATCTCCCAGAGTTTGCTCAAACTTATGTCCATTGAGTTGGTGATGTTATCCAACCATCTCATCCTCTGTCGTCCCCTTCTTCTCCTGCCCTCTATCTTTCCCAGCATCAGGGTCTTTTCCGATGAGCTGGCTTTTCTCATCAGGTGGCCAAAGTATTGGCACTTGTTAGGCCCTGCCATAAGATCTCAAGGACATCCCTGCACAAGATCAACCCAAGCATGACATTCGATTACCCTCTCTCTGCCCCAACTGCAGCTTCCACATCAACCTATCACCTTTGCTGAGGAGCTGGGCATCTGATCAGCTGGCTTTTCGTCCCATTCTCTATCACCATCCTGGTACCTACATGTCCACCCTGATGACCTTCACAGTTCTCTGACCCCTATTTCAACTACGTTCACCTTTAAGTCAGTCCAACATATGATTTAAATGACTACATCACCGAGAACTGCTCCATCTCCAAAATCTTAATTTCAGCCTTTGACAACAACTTCCTATCTTCACAATTTCCACTCCTTTAAAGTCATCAGCCTGCTCTTCCTTCCCTCTAGTCCCTAGAATCCTTGCACCCTCCTTTGCTTACCTGGTACTCCATTACAGTTTTACAGTCTTACAATTTCAACTGCTTTGCCGTTTTATGTTTTCTCTTCCCTTTGTGTGCCATAACCATTTAATTACATCTTCATCCTGAATCAAGCCCACACTGTTTTCTCTTGCTCTTGTTCCCTCCCAGTACTGAGGATAAAGGAAGAAACTCATATAACTGTACCAACCAGTTCCCTTGTAAGGATTTATCATCTCTGCAATCCCTGAAACATACCCCCATGTCTTTCTCCTCCACAGAACTCCTTCCTGACTCTTCTGTCACAGAGAAAGAAGCCTCTCTTCTCTATTGGGTCTACTATGTCCTAGACACTATATACATATCCTCCTGACTTCTATGGGACTAGCAACACCTCCATTCTTTCAATCTTTAAATGCTTTCTCTGTCAACTCCCTTCTCTCACTAACAAGCATGCTCAAGTTTCTAAAACCCTAGAGAAAAAAATAAAGCATTGAATATCTTTTCCTCCATCTAGCCTTGCTCCTTAAACTATCACTTCAGTTCTCTGCTCTACTTCACCATCAAACTTTTGAAAGACATGCTGAATTTGCTATCTCTAATCTCTGATCTTTTAATTTCTCAATTCCTGCAATCTGTCTCCCCACCACAACCTAACTTTGCAAATGATATTCTACCACCAAAACCAACGTGATTTCTCAGTCGCACTGTGTGTCCCTTTAGCTCTTCATTTCCTATCCTATTCCCTTAAAAAGCTAATGTTACCCAGGATTTTAGTTCTGGCTTTTATCCTTACAGATATCCTTTCAATGGAAAATCTTATCAATTCTTATCTTTCAATTACCACAGAAGTGTTTCAGTTTCTAAATGTTTTTTTTTTTTTTCTAGCCCCTTCTTCTTTCCTAAATTCCAAAGGGGTACTCCCACCTATTTCCTGAGCTCCTATATTCGGATACCTACAGGAATACTCAAACATATTCAATCATTCTAATTATTCCTCACACTATGCAGCAACATAAGCTTCTCTCACTCCATTCCCTTTCAATTTAAAATATTACCAGCCAGCCAACTGTCAAAATTAGAAAGCCATCTCTCTTCTTTAATTTTCAACATCTAATCAGATATCAATCTTTATCATTTTAGGATGGCTTATGAAATGTTTTTCAAATAGTCTCATCTTTACCGTCTACTCACTCTGGTTAAATCTCTGCTTCTCTTGCTGGATACCTTCCCTGATCTCCAGTCCACTTTTCCTATTAGCTATTACTGTTATCTTTCTAAATCACTGATCTGATCAAATCACTCTCTGCTTAAAGTTCTTTAATTGTTCTCCACTCCTTCAGAATCAGGTATTAACCTTTCTTTAGTCTTATATCCTTCTTGTTCCTTTCAAGTACCTGAGACCATTTAGCTAGCTATCCTCTGGTTTCCTACAGAACTGTGCTTCCACTCAGGAGATGAAGTTTGCCTGAACTACTACTATTCCCAAGGCATAACACTTAAAACATGTCAAGGCAATAAAGAAATGTCTAATCACAGTATAAAAACCCACTCATTTTCCAAAGTGACTTAAGATTCTTGAATATATAGTCAGACTTGTATCCAGAAGCTAACTTACCACTAAATATATTCAATATTCTATATAATCAAAACAGAAACAATACAAATTCCACAAGAACAAAGCACATGCACAATCAGCACAAGTTTCAGAAATAATCTCCTTTGTGTGATACGCATTAGTCAAAACTAACCTGCCAGTGCTGGGTGACAGCGTTCCACACTCCCACTTTCCCTGTATGACTCGTGGCCACCAACTGGTTACCAATAAAGAAGAGAGCATCGACAGGAACACCAAGGCTGAATACTCCTTAAACGATAATAAAAAAGAGAGGCTAATCAATCACCATCTTTCAATTAATCAAAACACAATCTAAAAACATCTTAAAGGTATCTCATTTCTACAAATTATGTGCCAGACATTTTGGGAACCAGAAATAAGAAACTTTAATTAAGCTCTTAAGCAGCAGGTTAAAGTTTGCCCCAAGTAATCTCACTCTGATTGACAGCTTGATATCTGAAGCTGTGCCTCCCAAACCTAGCTGGTGTGCTGCAGCACACCAGGTTTCCCTGTCCTTCACCATCTCCCAGAGCTTGCAAAAGCTCATGTCCATTGAGTCAGTGATGCCATCCACCTATCTCATCGTCTGTCACCCCCTTCTCCTGCCTTCAATCTTTCCCAGCATCAGGGTCTTTTCTAATGAGTTGGCTCTTCACACCAAGTGGCCAAAGTAATGGAGCTTCAGTATCAGTCCTTCCAGTGAGTATTCAGGGTTGATTTCCCTTAGGATTGACTGGTTTGATCTCCTTGCTGTCCAAGAGACTCTCAAGAGTCTTCTCCAGCACCACAGTTCAAAGGCATCAATTCTTCGGTGCTCAGCCATTTTATTGTCCAGCTCTCACATCCATACATGACTATTGGAAAAACCATAGCTGACCATCAAAACAACTGGGTAGATTTAAAGTGAACATAATAAAATAGCAAGGATCCTGGGATTCATGCTAGACCCACTAAATGAGAAAATCTACTACCTTTGTATAAAATCCATACAAGCTTTAGCTGCAGCCTACTCACAGACCTGATATTTGAGAATCACTGATCTGAAGACACAGACTTGGCAACCCAACTATCCACAATTTATCTAGAAATCTGAAAATAAGCAAACAAGAAAAACGAAACAGCAAGTAGTCATGCTGTGTGCAAAGTAAACATTCAGGCCTTTATCAGAGCTTATTTTAAACCTCTCATCTGCCAATATTGCAGATTTCCATTTAATTGACTCCAGGCCATGCGATTAAAATACATGAAATGATGGATAAACAACAAGGATTTACTGTATAGCACAAGGAACTATATTCAATATCTTGCCAGTAACCTGTAATGGAAAATAATCAAAAACAAAAAAATAGAGAGGACTGCCCCAGCAGTCCAGTGGCTAAGGATCCATGTGCCAGTGCAGGGCATATAGGCTGGATCACTGGTCCGGGAGGATTCAACATGCCGGAGCAACTAAACCATGCACCGCAACTACTGAGCCCAACCACCCGAGAGCCCATGCTCTGCAACAAGAGAAACCAGCAAAAATGAGAAGCCCACACATCACAGGAAAAAGAAGACCCTGCTCGCTGCAGCTAGAGGAAGGCCGCATGCAGCAACAAAGACCCAGCACAGCCAAAACGAATGTTTTTTAAAAGAATATATACATGTTATCTATCTCCAAATTACTTTGCTGTACACAATACTGTAAATCAACTATACTTCAATAAAAAAGCAAATAAATATGAGAAAATAATATCTTACTAGGTACTTGTGATTTCCAAGAGAAAAAAAAAAAAACCACAACCAATTATAACATAATGCAACAAAAGGATGCACACAGTAATAACAAGAATAAAAGAGAGTTTCTAGGAAAAAAGTTTTCAGAATCTTTCTTAGAAAAGAAGCCCTCTGAGTTGGGTTTTTAAAAAGGTGAAAACAAGTTCCTCAAACTGGGGGATTTGGAATGGGTAAGCCCAGGGAATCTGAGAAAGAGGGAGAGGAGATGCAGATGAGGAAGAACCTTGTAAGGAGAGCTCAGATTAATAGCAAAAGAGCCGCAACTGCCCCGGCTAACCTTGGTCTCCTATGGGCGGCACTGCACAGCCGTCTCTCTTTAGCCGAGCACTACACCTGCAGTCAGGAAGATTGCTGCTGCTGCTAAGTCGCTTCAGTCGTGTCCGACTCTGTGCGACCCCACAGATGGCAGCCCACTGGGCTCCGCCATCCCTGGGATTCTCCAGGCAAGAACACTGGAGTGGGTTGCCATTTCCTTCTCCAATGCATGAAAGTGAAAAGTCAAAGTGAAGTCGCTCAGTCGTGTCTGACTCAGCGACCCCACGGACTGCAGCCTACCAGGCTCCTCCGTCCATGGGATTTTCCAGGCAAGAGTACTGGAGTGGGGTGCCATTGCCTTCTCCGCAGTCAGGAAGATTATGTATCAGAATCCTGGCTCTGAAAGTACCTTTGCCACTTTTCGGGTTACTTATCTGATCGATAAAATAGGGTCTATGCTCAATGTCTCAAGGCTCACTTTTACCTTAAAAATGCTATAATCCAATTTTGACATTTAAATAGTATTGTCTTAATTATTTGAAAAGCATCTTATGAAAAGTATCTTTTTATCTAACCATAAGTCTCATTATAGAATAAGTCTAAATAAGTCTCATTATAGAATACCAATTTATGTGGATCTTTAGCTGTTTCAGGTATCAGATTTTATTTTTAAAAAGGTAACTAATATGTGACAACAAGAACAATTTTCTCAGCATCTAGCTGAGAAAAACAAGGATTCACAAGGCTCTGAAGAACTCATAGGAAGAAACAAAACAATTAAATGTAACTGCAATGTGTTAAAAGCATAAGCCAGAAAAGGTAACTGATTTCTTTTGAATTTTGTATCAATGAGGGGTATTTCTCTTTCTGTTCAGAATCGTACTACATATGAGACCAGGCCAGTGGCAATAAACAACACCTGGAAAATTCTCAACCAATCTTGAAAAAGCCAAGCATCTCGCAAGGAATAAAAATGATATAAACTTGACAAAAATGAAAAACAAATCCAGAAAGCATGGCCAGGAATGTCTTCCATATACACATCTTAACTTTCATGTACTTATACATACATATTTATACACATGAATAGATCACCTCAGCCCAGCCTGTCAACCAGAGAAACCAGAGCAAAATAAAACAAAGCCTGCACACAAAGCTAAGCTCTTTCATCAAAACTGGTTGAGAAACAAACTTGCCACTTCAAAGCACATGTAATCATTTCACATGCAATTTCAGGGATTCTCATGTATTAGTATTTTAATTTTGATGCTAGACAATTTTTCAGAACATGTTAAGATACCTATATTCAGTAATACAGGCTATGTGAAAGGTAGAAATAAAAACTGGAAAACTAACAAACACTGATTACTGGAGAGAAGAGTGAGATTCTGGGAAATCAAGGAAGACATTCTAAATGATCTCAAGAAATTCAGTGTCACCCCTTACCCTTTCTTAGACTCAACAATCCTGACCCCTATCCACAAAGAAGGCACTGTAAATGATGACGAGTTCCTGTCTTAAGGGAGCCTCCTGGTAAAACACTGCTTATAGCAGCAATCCAGCAGTACTGTCTGATACAAGTTATAATGAAGGAATTCAGCCTCTAAGGGAGCGCTATCACAGATACACCAGCTCTCAAGTTTTCTTTGGATGGTTTTGTCAAGTTCTGAAGAATATTTGTAACAACAAATGATCTCTTTTACAAGATGTGAACAAATTACTATGTATTATCTCAGTAAGTAGCTAGCAAGTCAGCCTTTGGGGGAAAAAAAAAAAGCAAGGCATAAAATCTTCACTTATTGGCATGTTACAAGTGGCAACTTGTAAAAACAAACAAAAATCACAATTGATCTCCTTTCTATATAATTTCCTTCCTATATATACTCTATATAATTTTTCTATATGTTTCTCCTTTCTATATTATAATTTCAAAACATTTTAAGTTTTTTCCCTAAAGTTTTAAGTAGGACTTTCACTACCAGTTATGATGGATACATGACATCAGACTATTTCTCACTATAAACAACAATAACAAAAGACTGGCCAAAATACACGAGACAACTGTTTTCAGACATTGGCCAACAGGCAGCAAGAGATTTGAAAGCCAGTAAATACACAAGATAAGCCCCAGGATCAAACTGGCTTTCTGTATAAGCCTTCCCGACAACAGGGAGGTGAAACTCAAGGGAAAACCAAACGACGATTTTTCTCAACTGAGAAAGCTGAGATCAGAGGCCAGAGCTGTTGAGGAAGCTAGAATTTATGAATAAAATATAAGAAAGAAGGGAAACGCACCATGGTGGGTGTGGGGATGGCACAGAATTTTAGAGGGGTTTCCCTAGTTTCCCTATGCCATGGCTGAGGCCAGGCTGCACCTGGGCTGGCCTGAGAATCCACAAGGAATAAAAAAGAGGGGCTGCAGCAGGCCTGGGAGCTGAGTGGAGATAGCAGAGGCCACTTGTGGGTGAATTCAATAGTTCCAGCTCAGTAAGTGTGAAGAGTCTTTCACTCTTCAGGCATTCTGTTAAGATTCCAAAATGACAATACTTAACACACCCTGAATAGAAGCCATGCCCTAAAATAAAATATAAAGCTGAGAAAGACGACCTGTCCTTAACAAAGCAAACAAACAACAAGCCTAGCAGAATAAACATCCTCTGGTAATTTAACTGCCTGCTGGAACAAAACTCACATCTTAAAAGAAGACAGCACTATTAACCCATACTCCCTACATAACGGATCATGCAATGCCCAACATATGTCACAAGTTCCTAGACATGCGAAAAACCAGAAAAATGTAACTCAAATCAGATGATTCAGATAATAGATTTAGCAGAAAAAAAACTAGTAAAACAGCTATAATGAATATGTTGAGTTTAATTAAAAAACAGGACATAGTGAACAGACGAGAAAAATCTCAGCAGAAAACAAACTAAAATAAAAATTTTAAAAGGCAATCTTAGTGCTGAAAAGGCCAACATTTCAAATAAAAAACTTATCATATGGGCTCCACTACAGACTAAATGAATACCACAGCAAATCGCAAAAGACACTAAGATACTGATTAAAACTGAAGGATGGGGAGAAAAGAAACTGGAAAAAAACTAGTGCTCCAATGGTCTCTGAAGTGAAGTCGCTCAGTCATGTCAGACTCTTTGCGACCCCATGGACTATAGCCTATCAGGCTCCTCTGTCCATGGGATTTTCCAGGCAAGAGTGCTGGAGTGGATTGCCATTTCCTTCTCCAGGGGATCTTCCCAACCCAGGGATCGAACCCGGGTCTCCCTCATTGCAGGTAGAAACTTTACCATCTGAGCCACCAGGGAAGCCCAATGGTCTCTAGGCAAATATAAATAGGCCTAACAGGAAAGTGAATCTCAAAAAGAGGAAGAGATAAGAGGGAATGAGGGAGGGATAATAGGGAAAGAGAAATGGGTGAGGGGAAGTGGGGGAGGAGGACAGAAGCCTCCTCCCTCAATGATGTCAACCCAAAATGTCTCCAGACATTCCCACAGGTCCCAGAGGGACATTATCCTTGGTTGCAAACCACTAATCCAATCCAGAAAGAATGAAGGGATGAAGCCAAAGCGAAAACAATACCCAGTTGTGCATGTGACTGGTGATAGAAGCAAGATGTGATGCTGTAAAGAGCAATACTGTATACGAACCTGGAATGTCAGGTCCATGAATCAAGGCAAATTGGAAGTGGTCAAACAAGAGATGACAAGGGTGAACGTCAACATTCTAGGAATCAGCGAACTAAAATGGACTGGAATGGGTGAATTTAACTCAGATGACCATTATATCTACTACTGCGGGCAGGAATCCCTCAGAAGAAATGGAGTAGCCATCATGGTCAACAAAAGAGTCTGAAATGCAGTACTTGGATGCAATCTCAAAAATGACAGAATGAGCTCTGTTCGTTTCCAAGGCAAACCATTCAGTATCACAGTTATCCAAGTCTATGCCCCAACCGGTAATGCTGAAGAAGCTGAAGTTGAACGGTTTTATGAAGACCTACAAGACCTTTTAGAACTAACACCCAAAAAAGATGTCCTTTTCATTATAGGGGACTGGAATGCTAAAGTAGGAAGTCAAGAAACACCTGGAGTAACAGGCAAATTTGGCCTTGGAATGCGGAATGAAGCAGGGCAAAGACTAATAGAGTTTTGCCAAGAAAATGCACTGGTCATAGCAAACACCCTCTTCCAA
>SJYT01070621.1:700104-737218 GCA_006410635.1 Cephalophus harveyi | reverse complement strand
CCTTGGAAGAAAAGTTATGACCAACCTAGATAGCATATTCAAAAGCAGAGACATTACTTTGCCGACTAAGGTCCGTCTAGTCAAGGCTATGGTTTTTCCTGTGGTCATGTCTGGATGTGAGGGTTGGACTGTGAAGAAGGCTGAGCACCGAAGAATTGATACTTTTGAACTGTGGTGTTGGAGAAAACTCTTGAGAGTCCCTTGGACTGCAAGGAGATCCAACCAGTCCATTCTGAAGGAGATCAACCCTGGGATTTCTTTTGAAGGAATGATGCTAAAGCTGAAACTCCAGTACTTTGGCCACCTCATGCGAAGAGCTGACTCACTGGAAAAGACTCTGATGCTGGGAGGGATTGGGGGCAGGAGGAGAAGGGGACGTCCGATGAGATGGCTGGATGGCATCACGGACTCGATGGACGTGAGACTGAGTGAACTCCAAGAGATGGTGATGAACAGGGAGGCCTGGCGTGCTGCGATTCATGGGGTCACAAAGAGTCGGACATGACTGAGCGACTGAACTGAACTGAATCCAATCTATGTACAGATTAGATTAAATCTACATAATCTAATCTATTACAAATCAGTAAGAGGATGACAATCTCATAAATGATATTTAAAAGACATGTCTCCAAAGAAATAGTACAAATGGTCAGTAAGGACATGAAAAGATGTTTAATACTATTAGTCGTTAGGGAAATACAATTAAACCCAACATTAAAATCACTGTATGTCCAATGAAGTGAAGTCACTCAGTTGTGTCCGACTCTGTGGCCCCATGGACTGTAGCCCGCCAGGCTCCTCTGTCCATGGGATTCTCCAGGCAAGAATACTGGAGTGGGTTACCATTTCCTTCTCCAGGGCATCTTCCAGACCCAGGGATCGAACCTGGGTCTCCTGCATTGGAGGCAGACACTTCAACCTCTGAGCCACCAGGGAAGCCCATATGTCTACTAGAATGGCTCAAATTAAGACAATAAAAAAGTGTTGGAAAAGGTATGGAGCAACCAGAACTCTCATATACTGCTATACAAATGTAAAATGATTTAACTACGTGCAGGACACTTGTACAGTTTCTCATAACATTAAACATACACTTTTCATACATCCCAGAAATTCTACTCCTAGATATTTAATTTATAAAATGTCCATAGAGTTCTACTTAAATGTTTATGGTAGCTTTATTCTTAGCATCCCCAAATTGAAAGTAAACCAAATTTCTATCAACAGATGAACAGATAAACAAATTCAGGCATATTAATTCAATGGAATACTACTCAGCAATAAAAAGGGATGCACCACTAAAACACTCAACAACACGATGAATCTCAAAAGCATTATGTTGAATGAAAGAAGCCAGACACAAAAGAAGATGTACTACATAATTTCACTCATATGAAATCATAGACGAAAGAAATCTAATCCATGCTGACAAAAAGTCTAAACGGCTGTGTAAACAGTGGGGTTTCTGCTGAATATCTGCTTTCCTTTCAAGAATCTGGAGTCTTGGTACAGGCTAGGCAGAGGGTACTTCAGTGACTAACCTCTAGTAATAAACTTGGGCACCAAGTGTCTAATGAACTTCCCTGAGACATCTCACAAGTTAGTCACAATTCAGTGCTAGGGGAATTTTTAAGCAAATACCATTGGAAGGGAACTCCTGAAAGCTTGTACCTGGTTTCCACAGACCTTCTCCCTCTATTTGCCATGAAGTGATGGGACCAGCTGCCACCATGGGTCTTTTGTCAATTCTGCTTTGCATGCTTTCACTATAAGACACCATGGCTCCAAGTATCTATGTGCTGAGTCCTCTGGGTCCTTCTAGCAAATCACCTGGGAATATCTTGAGGAACAGACACAGATATAGAGGAATGAAGCCCAAGGACTAAGCCCTGGGGCATGCCAACATTTTGAAATTTGGCAAATAAGGAAGAACTATCAAAAGGAACTGAGAAAAAACAAAGAGTGAGGATAAAAATCAAGACAATGAAGTGTTCCAGAAGCCAAAGGAAGAAAGTCTTCAAAAGGAAAAGACTAATCAACCATACCAATGACAGTTCTAATCAGATGAAGACTATGAACTAGATCCTAGGATTTAGCAGAGTACAGACCCATGGTGGCACTAACAGGAGTAGTTGCAGACAGTGCTCAGGGACATGATTAGAGCAACTTCAAATCATGAAGAGGAGACGAGGAAGACACAGAAACAAGATCAAATAAGGATAATGTGGTAGGATTTCTGGGTGGCCTTTAAAGGTCCACCAGAGAGAGGTCACAAGTTAAGACTACTGTTCTGGGTGTGCACACATTTCTTTCTCTGCACTGCACTTGGCTATTCAGGAAAGAAGTGCCGATTTGGCCTGGGCTGTGCTTTCTTCAGGTAGGTAAGGCAAAGGGAGAGACTGAAGAAAATAGAGGCTCTATGCTAGAGTGACCGTAAACACAGAATCCAAGCCTGAAGGCATGGGAAGCAATGAGTCAAGAGCCCAGTGGAGTTAGAGAATTTCTGAGTAGAAAACTAGAGTTAGCAATCTCAAAGGAATGAAGGGGAGTAACCCAAAGGGCAGTGGAGCACTACATCAAGTGTAAGTCCAGATGGAATGAAATTCGAAATCTGGGCAGATGCGGCGGTGGGGGATGGGGAGGATGGGACACCGAGAGAGAAGGGAAGAGACACGGTCTAGAATAAAGATTCCCCAAGCGTGGTCTGAGAATCCTCATGGGTCTGTGGAAACCCTCCGGAAGTCTCAAGTCAAGACTATTTTCATTGCCTTTAAAAATGAAAACCTCTCATTATCTCAAGAAGTACAGACAAGGAGTTTTCCAGAGGCTACCTGACGTGAGGTCATCATTGAGACAACGGCACCTCATGCGTATTCTTCTGTTTTCTAGAATGGTTTATGGTGGCAGGCTGCGGGTACAGTTAAGTTTCCCAAGACTAACTTAATTTGGCCCAAATACTTCCACTATCTTTAGCAGCTGTCTTCAGTTATAACTACTGTAATTATTTTAGAATACAAGTTTTCCTTGAGCCTACAAAGAAATATGTTAGTTTTTAAAATGTTATAAAAATCTTTCTACATTTTAAAATTTTACCTACAACTGTTAAATATTTTATTCTGAAATAAATTTATTTTTAATACATTTTTATTGTACTTAACTTGCCTGCTCAATCCACATAAATCCAACAGAGCTGACAAAGACAAATATGACCTAGCAGAGTTCTTTGATTCATGGAAGGAAGGACTCGAAAGAAACTGGTCAAAATTGCATACAGAAATTTTAAATAACAACTTTCCCCCCAATTTATAGATGTTAATAACTTGCCTTATTGTGCCTAAGCAACAAAACCTTTTTGAACAGGATTATAAAGCCAGTTGTGGGTTCTTTCAGACAAATACTCAAGAGTTTAAAGAAGGGTTTTAAATGAAGATAGGAAAAACTTTTGATAAACTGTTACAGAACTTCAAACTAGAAATGAAAAAGTCACTGAACCATCCTCCTGGGTAAGGTATGGCACTGCTCTAGCGAGAGGAGGGCACACCATCGCTGGGAGACTAGGAAAGCCCGGATAGACGGCGATGCTGAATGCCTGTGAGATGAACGTCAGTAAAGGAAACCACAATGCTGGCCCTTTCAATGACACAGTAAATCCTCAAGTTAAAGACTGGCGCAGGCAGTAGCTTGTCCGCAGACTGCATTTCTGTCTTCAAACATACAGATATAGCTGCACCTCGTGTTCTGTTTCTCCTCCTCTAGTATCAGCCTCAACCAATCATTAAAGATCTTTTATGTGAACATTTGATTCCATGGCACTGGAATATCCAAAGTGTTGAAAACTTACGAATCTCATGCTTTATCCTAGAACATCTATGTTGACCTTTGCACTAATGATGCAAAGCAACGTTGGGTACAAATAGCACACACCTTAGCATGAATCAAAGGAGTGGCAGTAAATACACTGGTAGTGATTAAATTCTTCTCTGCCACATTTTCAAGGAAAGAAAACAGATTAACTTAAGAATTTCCTAGAGGTAGCCATCTGCCTAAGAATTTTTACTGACTAAGTCTCAATTTTGAAGGTATGTCTTCTTAACATTCTGTGTGACTAAGTCCTCTCTCTGTGTTGAGAAGCACCTTCCCAACTGCTGGAGCTGAGAGGAAACCAGCTGCTCCTTTCACATGGGACCATTTTCACGGGACAGGATGACTTAATGACTAGGTAATTCAGTTTTGGGTATCTGGTAGACTTCTCCCAAAAAGTGGAACAGAACAAATCTGTCATTTCAGTGACACAAGCTAAATGCTTCAAGTGAGTATCAGGAATCTGGAAAATGTTTTCTGCCACGGTATGAAAACTTCCTAACATACTGGAGTTCACAGATGTGATCAGTGGTTATAGTAATAAATGTGATGTTTTTAAATGTACTGTACAATGAAAGGTATCAACATTTCAAAGATTTTACATGACTCAGTAAACCAACACTTAACAAATGACCAATGTATGATGTTATACAAAATTATATAAGGACAAAAAGACCCATTCAAAGTACAAAACAGACTGATTTTAATTTAACAGAGTATGATCTATATGAACAGAGTTCATCAATATGATTTCAAAATTTGGGGACAGGAGCAAACAATATTGACAATTATCTAAAAAGATTATATAAAAATGTTTTTTCCAACTATATATCTGTGTGAGGCCAAACTCTTCACCAAGTTCAACCAGAATAACAAATCACACACAGGAGACTGAGTGTAGAAATAGGTATCAGAATTCAATTAAACATAAAGGAGGTTTTCAAAATGGTAAACCACTACTACTCTTTCCATTTTGGAGATAGTTATTTTTTACTAAAATTATTCATGTTACCATGTAATGGGTTTTATCATTTTTTAAATTAAGTTATCAGAATTGCAGTATTAACTCCTATTATGGTAAATAGCAATAGATATAACCTATACAAACAAAAGCAATTAACGGTCCTGAATGATTTAAGAAAGCAAAGTAGGTTTAGAGGAGATTGAAAAAGCTTGACAACTTCGGGTCTAGAAGCAACAAGTGGGGAGGACAAAGAAAGTTATTTACCCCACCTTCAGCCCAGTGGTATGAAAGAGGTGGAGCGAATGCAGCCACCACTAAATAGGACTCAGGAAGGGCGCATTCTTACAGAGCAGTCAAGTCGGGCTTTTTGCCTCTTTACCAGATCATTCCTCTCACATTGAGCAGTCTTACTGTTACTGGACACGGAACAGAAGATGCACCAGCTCTAGCTAATTAATAACTAGTCCAAGTTAATTTTGATATTTATGGGCAATCCTTCTTAAACCTACCAATTTCGCTTCCACTTCCTCCATCTTGGACACTCCATAAGATGATGCTACTCTCTGAGGCAACAGCCACCATTTTGTCCTTGTCTCCGTGTGGACCCCCGACCACTTTTGCGTTTAAAGCTACTCGTTCAATAGTCCAATCCAAATATGGGCTTGTAAACACTTGTTGCCATCCTGATGATTCTTTGATTCTGTTGAATATGAACAGACAACATAAATAACACTCAGCAGTACTTAGCAAAGAGAACATGAATGAATGTACCAAAATAAATATAATCACAGCTATTTATCTATGTATTTACTAAAAAATAAAATACACAGAAACCACTTAAAAAGAGTCTATACTCCTCCAAAGAATAATTTAGCAAAGTTCTTCAAATTATAAAGACTTAGAAACTTTAAAAAAAAAAAAAAAGGTAATATCTTTTTAAATTTTACACAAAAAAGTGGTACTTTGTCATTATTTGTGAATAGAAATAGTCAACAAAAATCAGTTTCAGGAGAATTAATATTTGAATCTATCAATTACTATGTTACTATGCTTAACTGAGAATCAATCATTTCGTGATACTTCAGATGATAGTTTATTAAGACAAACTAAGATAAGGGAGTGACCTGGTATATGATAGCTTGGCATAATCAAATGAATGAAATGTGACCTTTGGGAACCACTCACTGAGGACTGGATTTTAAAGGTTTCACCCAAATTGAAAACAATCTCATGAGCCTATTCCTTCTCCATAAGTAAAGTTGTCTTATCATGATTTAGATTTAGTTGACTGATTAAAAATGCTTTAGTGTATAATTGTTGATAAACATATTTGTAAATTTTTAATAACTTTTGCTGTCGTAACTGAACTCAAGTCTTTCAGACATGCATTATTTTGTGGGGTTACACTTTAAGCCTTCAAACATTTAAAACCTACACAGTTAAGCAATCATGACAATAAATGACCTGAACTTTAATGATGGTTTATTTTTAAAGTTACACAAAACAAGTGACAGAAACAAAATTGTAAAGAATCTCTTTGCCTTACCCTAAGACAATAAATATGAGTAAGTGCTCCTTTAAATACTACTACCTGACATAATAACCACAAAAATCAAACTTCAGTATTCATAAATGATGACCACCTCACAACCTATATAAAATCACTTTAGCTTTATTTTTGTTTAAAATGTGTGCTAAATACAACTATAATCCACATAAATATGCAATTCAACCTTATTAATTCCAAGAATTAATGATTTCCTTAAACTTAAAGGCAATATATAGAAAAATCTCACATGGTTTTCCTAGGCAATATATGGTCTGTAATTACCCACTTCAGCCACCAGGTGGGATTCATGTGTCAAAATACAAAAATCAAAATAATTATCCAATAAACCCTAAATACTGACAAAACACTGAGAAATTAAACCTAGATGCTCTTAAGGACCGGCAGACTGGACACAAGGCAGGGACTGCCAGCACTTCAAGAATAAAGACAATATGCCAGGACGTGCATGCAGACATACACTAGGCACTAGGCTCACATTCTTCAAAAAAGGGATGCTGTATGAGCTAATCAGGTGAACGGTGTAATCGTATAAGCACTGACTAGTAAAATAATAAAACTAAATATGATCTAATCTTTTACAAAAACTACTTCTAAGTCATTTTCCTCTAGAGAAATTAGGGTATTGTAAAACAAAAAGATGACAACAGTAAAAGAATCAGGACAGCACATTTGAGAGTGACTGTAACAATTACATAATTTAACTCAATGAGATATGTGCGTTTACTACTTAAGTTAAAATCAAAGAAGAAGCAATGTTTGCTTTACATGTTTCCATACATGTAAATATACAATTTTAAATGTGTAAAAACACAGAACAAGCTCTGGTATTCCAACAACCCACATCTTTACTCCTGCATAATGAAACAACACTCTGAAATCGCGATAGCTATGCGAAGAATATGGTTAACTTTCAAATTAAGACCATGAAAGATATAGTGGAGGGTATATGCTCTCAATTTTTTTGAAACTTACTGTAAATATACTGTAACCATATTGTACAAGAATTGATAAATTTGTCAAAAGGACATAAGAATCTAAAATGACAATAAGAGCATGTTATTATTGTCTAACATGTTATTAGACACTAAGTCATGTCCAAATCTTTTGTGACCCCATGGCCTACAGCCTGCTAGGCTCCTCTGTCCATGAGATTTCCCAGGCAGGAATTCTGGAGTGGGTTGCCATTTCCTTCTCCAGGGTATCTTCCTGATCCAGGGATGGTACCCATGTCTCCTGCACTGGCAGGCAGATTCTTTATTGCTGAGCCACCAGGAAAGCCCAATAAAAACATAGGTACAGATAATAGCCTTAAATGTAAGTGGATTAAATGCTTCAACCAAATGGCAAAGACTGGCAGAATGGATTAAAAAAAAAAACCTATATACAATGTGTGCTGTTTATAAGAGTTCCACTTTGTATCCAGGGACACAAACAGACTGAAAGTGAAATGGAAAAGGGTTTTCAATGAAAATGGCAATCAAAAGAAAGTTGCAGTAGTAATACTCATATCAGACAAAATAGACTAAAATAAAGACTGTTAAAAGAGACAAAAAAGGACACTACAGAATGAACAAAGGATCAAACCAAGATACAAGTGTAAATATATATGCACCCAACATAGGAGCAAGCCAATAAATAAAGCAAATGTTAACAGCATGAAAGGAGAAATTAACAGTAACACAGTAATAGGAAAACTTTACCACCCCAACTGTATCAATGGACAGGTCATCAGACAGAAAATTAATAAGGAAACACAGGTCTTACATGACACAGTAGATCATTAGACTAGATGTTCTTAAAAAGAAATTTATAGAACATTCCATCCAAAAGCAGCAGAATACGCATTTTTCTCAAGTGCACATAGAAGATTCTCCAGGACAGATCACAAGCAGGCCATAAAGAAAGCTTTGGTGAATTTAAGGAAATTTAAATCCTATCAAGCATCATTTTGACCAATGCTATGAGATTAGAAATTAATTACAAACAAAAAGCTGTTCAAAAAAATAGAGGCTAAATGGATCACTGAAGAAATCAAAGAGGAAATCAGAATGTACCTAGAAACAAATGATAACAAAAACACAACACTCTGAAATCTATAGGACACAGCAAAAGCACTTTTAAGAGAGAAGCTTACAGCAATACAATCTTACCTCAGAAAAAGAGAAAAATTTCAAATAAACACCATAACCTTATACCTAAACAACTAAAGAAAGAAGAAAACAAAACCCAAACTTACTGGAAGAAAAGAAATCATAAATATCAGCAGAGATGAATGAAACAGAGACAAAACAATAGAAAAGATCAATGAAACTAAAAGCTGATTCTGTGAGAAGATAAAATTGATAAACTTTTAGCCAGACTCCTCATGCAAAAAAGAGGGCTCAAATGGATAAAATGAGAAATGAAAATGTTGTAAGGGACAGCACAGAAATACAAAGGATAACAGACTACTAGAAGCAAATATACGCCAATAAAACACCTAGACGAAATGTTTAAGTTCTTAGAAAGGCACTACCTTCCAAGGCTAAACCAGAAAGAAATGAAAAATATGAACAGACCAATCACAAACACTGAAACTGAAATTTAAAAACTTCCAACAAACAAAAGTCCAGGACCAGACGGCTTCACAGGTAAATTCTATCAAATATTTAGAGAAAAGTTATTATGCTATTACTGATCTAAAATCATTCCCAAAAACTGCAGAGAAAGGAACACTCACAAACACATTCTATGGGGCCACCATCACCCTAATACTAAAACCAGACAAAAGTAACACACAAAAAGAAAACTACAGAACAGTATCACGAATGATGAAGCCAGGCTTCAACAGTCCGTGAACTGTGAACTTCCAGATGTTCAAGCTGGATTTAGAAAAGGCAGAGGAACCAGAGATCAAATTGCCAACATCTGCTGGATCATAAAAAAAGCAAGAGAGTTCCAGAAAAACACATGCTAAGTCACTTCAGTCGTGTCCGACTCTGTGCGACCCCATAGACGGCAGCCCACCGGGCTCCCCCATCTCTGGGATTCTCCAGGTAAGAATACTGGAGTGGGTTGCCATTTCCTTCTCTAATGCATGAAAGTGAAAAGTCAAAGTGAAGTCACTCAGTCGTGTTTGACTCTTACCGACCCCATGGACTGCAGCCTACCAGGCTCCTCCACCCATGGGATTTTCCAGGCAAGAGTACTGGAGTGGGGTGCCATTGCCTTCTCCGAGAAAAACACCTACTTCTGCTTTATTGACTATGCCAAAGCCTTTGACTGTGTGGATCACAAAAAATTTTGGAAAATTCTTAAAGAGTTGGGAATACCAGACCACCTTAACTGCCTCCTGAGAAATCTGTATGCAAGTCAAGATACAACAATTAGAACCAGACATGGAACAACAGATTTGTTCCAAATTAGGAAAGGAGCATGTCAAGGCTGTATGTTGTCATCCTGTTTATTTAACTTATATGCAGAGTACATCATCAGAAATGCCAAGTTGGATGAAGCACAAGCTGAAATCAAGATGGCCAGGGGAAATAACAATACGTCAAATACATAGATGATACCAACCTTATGGCAGAAAGTGAAGAACTAAAGAGCTCCTTGATGAAAGTGAAAGAGGAGAGTGAAAAAGTTCGCATAAAACTCAACACTGAAAAAACTAAGATCATGTCATCCAGTCCCATTACTTCATGGCAAATAGATGGGGAAACAATGGAAATAGTGACAGACTTTATTTTTTTGGGTTCCAGAATCACTGCAGATGATGACTGCAGCCAAGAAATTAAAAGACACTTGCTCCTTGGAAGAAAAGTTATGACCAACCTAGAGAGCATATTAAAAAGCAAAGACATCACTTTGCCAACAAAGATCCATCTGGTCAAAGCTATGGTTTTTCCAGTAGTCATGTATGGATGTGAGAGTTGGACTATAAAGAAGGCTGAGTGCCAAAGAATGGATGCTTTTGAACTGTGGTGTTGGAGAAGACTCTTGAGAGTACCTTGGACTGCAAGGAGATCAAACCAGGCAATCCTAAAGGAAATCAGTCCTGCATATTCATTGGAAGAACTGATGTTGAAGCTGAAACTCCAATACTTTGGCCACCTGATATGAACAACTGACTCCTTGGAAAAGACCCTGATGCTGGGAAAGATTGAAGGCGAGAGGAGAAGGGGACGACAGAGGATGAGATGGCTGGATGGCATCACCAACTAGATGGACATGAGTTTGAGCAAGCTCCAGGAGTTGGTGATGGTCAGGGAGAAAAGACAGTCTCTTTAATAAATGGTGCTGGGAAAACTAGACAGTTACCTACAAAAGAATGAAATTGGAACATTTTCTAATACCACACACAAACTCAAAATGGATTGGGCTTCCTTGGTGGCTTACTGGTAAAGAATCCACCTTCCAATGCAAGAGACACAGATTTGATCCTTGATCTGGGAAGATCCCACATTGTGCAGAACAACTTAGTCTATGTGTCCCAACTGTTGAGCCTGTGTGCTAGAGCCCGGGAGCTACAACTAATGAAGCCCACATGCCCTACAGACTATACTCTGCAACAAAGAGATGCCACCACCATGAGAAGCCTGTGCACTGAAGCTAGAGGGTAGACCCTACTTGCAGCAACTAGAGAAAAGTCTGCACAGCAATGAAGACCCATCGCGGTCATAAATACATACATAAAATTATAAAAAATAAACTCAAAATGGATTAAAAACCTAAATGTAAGACCAGATCCTACGAAAAGTCTTAGATGAAAACGTAGGCAGTATGCTGTGATATGCATCGCAGCAAGATCTTTTTTGAATCACCTCCTACAGCAATTAAAATAAAAACAATAAATGGGACCTGTGTTAGTCGCTCAGTCACGTCCTACTCTTCGGGACACCATGGACTGGAGCCTGCCAGGCTTCCCTACCCATGGAATTCTCCAGGAAAGAATATTGGGGTGGTTTGTCATTTCCTTCTCCAGCAGATCTTCCCGACCTAGGTACAGAACCAGAGTCTCCGGCATTTCAGGCAGATTCTACACCATCTGAGCCACAGGGAAGCCAAATTAAACTTAAAAGCTTTTGCACAGCAATGGAAACCATCCACAAAATTAAAAAACCCACAGAATGGGAGAATATATTTGCAAACAAAGACACTGATAAGGGATTAATCTCCAAATATACAAACAACTCATGTAGCTCATTAAAAAAAAAAAAAGGCAATTAAAAATGGGTGGGTGGTCTAAACAAACATTTCTCCCAAAAGACATACAGATGACCAAGAGGCCGTGAAAAGAGGCTCAACGTCTAATTGAGCCTTAATTTCTCTAATCATTAGAGAAATGCAAAAACTACAATGAGCTATCACCTCACACTAGTCAGAATGGCCATCATCAAAAAATCTACAAACAATAAATGCTGGAGAAGATGTGGAAAAAAAGGAACTCTCCTACATTTGTTGGTGGGAATATAAATTGGTAATCATTCAGAGAACATTATGGAGATTCCTTAAAAACCTAAATATAGTACTACCATAGGATTCAGCAATTCCACGTCTAGGCATGTATCTGAAGAAAACCATACTTTGAAAAGATATATGCACCTCAATGTTCATTTGCAGCAGATGTGGAACATATATAGAATGGAATATTACTCAGGCATAAAAAATGAAATAATGCCAGTAGCAGCAACACAGATGTACCTAGAGATAATCATACTAACTGAAGTAAAACAAAGACAAATATCATATATCACATATATATAATTTTTAAAAAAAGATACAAACAAACTCATTACAAAACAGAAACAGACTCACAGACTTTGAAAACAAACTTATGGTTACCAAAGGGGAAATGCAGGGTGGAGAGATAAATTAGGAGCTTAACATATACACACTACTACATATAAAACAGATAATTAACAAGAATCTACTGTAAAGCACAGGGAAATCTACTCAATATTCTGCAAAAACCTATATGTGAAAAGAATCTAAAAAAGAATGGATATATATATATTTATGACTGAATCACTTTGCTATACACCTAAGTCTAACACAACATTGTAAATCAACTGTATACCCCAGTTTAAAACTTTAAAGTCCTGCCTCAATGGCTTCCCAGGTGGCTCAGATGGTAAAGCGTCTGCCTGCAATGTGGGAGACTTCGGTTCGATTCCTGGGACGGGAAGATCCCTTGGAGAAGAGAATGGCCACCCACTCCAGGATTCTTGCCTGGACAATTCCATGGACGGAGGAGCCTGGTAGGCTACAGTCCATGGGGTCGCAAACAGTCAGAGACAACTGAGCAACTGCACTTTCACTTTCTTTCCTGTTTTGATAGGAGTCTTGTAGCAATTAAAATCCACACTACAAGAGTAATATTTGCCTCCAAGTTGATGTCTGTCCTTTCTATCTGAACTATAAAACTCCTCGCCAAGTGTGGTAGGCAGAATAATGGCTCCCCAAACATGTCTTTCAGAGAAGGCAATGGCACCCCACTCCAGTACTCTTGCCTGGCAAATCCCATGGACAGAGGAGCCTGGTAGGCTGCAGTCCATGGGGTCGGACACGACTGAGCGACTTCACTTTCACTTTTCACTCTCATGCATTGGAGAAGGAAATGGCAACCCACTCCAGTGTTCTTGCCTGGAGAATCCCAGGGATGGGGGAGCCTGGTGGGCTGCCGTCTCTGGGGTCGCACAGAGTCGGACACGACTGAAGCGACTTAGCAGCAGCAGCAAACATGTCCTTGTCTAAATTCCTGAAAACGATAAAAATGTTATCTTACATGGCAAAGGGGCTTTGCAGATGTGATTAAGTTAAAGAGATAGAGGGACTATCCAGGCGCCTAGAATGTAATACTAAGGTCCTCATAAGCAGAGGTAGACGAGTGGGACACAAGGAAAAGATCTGAAGATGCTGCACTGCTGGTTTGGAAATGTAAAAAAGGAAATGTGATTAAAGGAACACAGATGGCCTTTAGAAGTTGGGAAGGACAAGGAAACTTGCTGGAGCCTCGAGAAGGAACATAAACCTGCCAATAGCTTGACTGTAGCCCAGCAAGGTCCAATTTGAAGTTTTCTGAACTCCAGAACCGAGTGATGAAAATAAATATATGGTAATTTGTTATAGCAGAAGGAAGAAACTAATACATCAAGGCACCTACATTATTTTCATTTTATATTTCTCCTCAGCCAAAACTACATTGTTCAGTTAATTTGTTAGTTGCTTCCACACCACTCTACTCCCTTAGGAAGAGAAACCATAAAATGAGGAGGGGTAGCTCTCAGACTGAGCCCAGCCCACTGCCTGCCCCACTGAATCAAAGAATTACTAATAATGTTGTCAAAACTAACACTACTCACTTATACCAGAGACCAGGAACATGGTGTTTATTCTAATGTATTCTTAGGAATCTACTATGTGCCCAGGACATGAGAAGCACTGGGATGGAGAGAGTTGAGAATTCTGTCATTTCTTTCCCCAGGATGACCTAGGGAATTTCTCCAACTTGGTTTTCTCATTAGTAAAATAGGGATGATGAGATCCATGCCACAGGTTGTTGTGATAATTAAATGAGAACATGTATACAAGAGACTTCAGGGATATATGCCTGGCATAAAATAACAGCTGAATAAGTCCTAACTGGAAAGTCCAATTAATTTCTCAATATTCAGAAGCTATTTTTATGGAACTGGATGTTTTCCCAATATTTACTAATCAGGAACCTCTAGAGCCAAGTCATCTTATTTTGAAGAGCTCTCCCTTCTTCCCACATCGCCCCATTCCTTCCCCAACTCCCAAATACATAATTTCTGCTCAGTGTTGAAATGATTTGCCAAACCAGACTCTGTCAGATTTCCCTTTGCCTATTTTTCTTCACAAGATGGACCCCAGACAGAAAAAGGGTTCTGGAGGTTGGTAAGGAGACTCTCCAACTAAAAACACAAATGTGGTTTGGGGTGGGTACCACAAGAAGGCAGAAATACAAGCACACAGTGATTCTTTCCTAAAGGTCCAGATGGAGGAGCTTAATGTGTTAGGGTGATTTTGCTTGCCTAAGTTGTTTTTTTAATTTTAACACTATATATCGGCACAAAATCCCTCACTGCTTGTTTTCTACTGGACTTTTCTCAATATAACTTTCACTGTTTTCCTTCCAACCCCTCACTACCAGGCTAATTAGAAAGGAAGCTGATTCTACCTCTCAAAGGTTAAATTATGAAGCCAAACACATACGCAAGCTTTTCTCTTTAACACATAAGAATATTTCATATTATTTCTCTTCCATCTAACACAACACACAAAAATCCTCCAATCTCCAATTTCAAATTCTCACCAGCTAAATCACTGCAGATGGTGACTGCAGCCATGAAACTGAAAGATGCTTACTCCTTGGAAGAAAAGTTATGACCAACCTAGATAGTATATTCAAAAGCAGAGACATTACTTTGCCGACTAAGGTCCGTCTAGTCAAGGCTATGGTTTTTCCTGTGGTCATGTATGGATGTGAGAGTTGGACTGTGAAGAGGGCTGAGCACCGAAGAATTGATGCTTTTGAACTGTGGTATTGGAGAAGACTCTTGAGAGTCCCTGGGACTGCAAGGAGATCCAACCAGTCCATTCTGAAGGAGATCAACCCTGGGATTTCTTTGGAAGGAATGATGCTAAAGCTGAAACTCCAGTACTTTGGCCACCTCATGTGAAGAATTGACTCATTGGAAAAGACTCTGATGTTGGGAGGGATTGGGGGCAGGAGGAGAAGGGGACAACCGAGGATGAGATGGCTAGATGGCATCACGGACTCGATGGACGTGAGTCTGAGTGAACTCCGGGAGATGGTGATGAACAGGGAGGCCTGGCGTGCTGCGATTCATGGGGTCGCAAAGAGTCGGACACGACTGAGCGACTGAAATGAACTGAATGAAAGAAAAGATTAAGAAGATCAACACACAAATAGGCCAATGAACAGGATTAAGAACCCAGAAATAAGTCCAAGCATATATAGTCAACTAATGTTTGATAAGGTAACCAAGAATACTAAATGAAGAAAAGGGAGTTTCTTCAATAAATGGTGCCTGGAAAATTGGATATTTAAACAGAAAAGATTTAATTTGACCCTTACTGGCTTCCCTAGTGGCTCAGATAGTATAGAATCTGCAATGCAAGTGATGCAGGTTCGATCCCCAGGTCAGGAAGTTCCCCGGGAGAAGGGAATGGCAAACCACTCCAGTATTCTTGCCTGGGAAATCCCACGGACAGAGAAGCCAGGCAGGCTACAGTCCATGGGGTCGCAAAAGTCGGACACAACTGAGTGACTAACACTTTCACTTTCACTTTATACTAGTGACAAAAATAAACTCAAATTTGATTGAAGACCTAAAACCATGAGGCTCCTAGAAGAAAACATAGGGAAAAAGCTCCTTGACATAAGCTGTGGTAATGACTGTTTTCAAAATCACACGTAAAGCACAAGCAATAAAATCAGAAATAAACCGATGGGACTACATTGCACTAAAAAGCATCTGCACAGAAAAAGAAACTATCAAAGTGAAAAAAGCAACCAATGGAATAGGAAAAAATATTTGCAAACCATACATCTGATAAGGTGTCAATATGCAAATATATAAAGAACTCAAACAACTCAACAGCAAAAAAACAAATAATCCAACTAAAAAATGGGCCAAAGACTTGAATAGACATTTTCCCAAAGGAGATATACAAACAGCCAATGTACAAGAAAAGATCCTCTGCATCAACTGTCAATGCTGCTGCTGCTGCTAAGTCGCTTCAGTCGTGTCCGACTATGCAACCCCGTAGATGGCAGCCCACCAGGCTCCCCTGTCCCTGGGATTCTCCAGGCAAGAATACTGGAGTGGGTTGCCATTTCCTTCTCCAATATCAACTTTCAATAGGGAAATGCAAATTAAAATCACAGTAAGGTATCACTTCATACCTGTTGCAATGGCCATCATGAAAAGACAAGAGATGGATACATGTATGTATGGCTGAGTCTCTTTGCTGTCCATATGAAACTATCACAACATTGTCAATTAGCTATATTTCAAAACAAAATAAAAATTCTGAAAAACAATAAATGCTGGTGTGGATGTGGAGAAAAGGGAAACTTTGTCACTGTTGGTGGGACTGTAAATTGGTATAGCCACTATGGAAAATAATATGGTGTTTGCTCAAAAAAATTAAGTACAAATCTACCCTATGATAATGCAATTTCAATTCTGGGAATATAATCAAAGAAAACAAAAACACTAGCCTGAAAAGTTCTGCACTGCTCACAGCAGCATTAGTTACAATAGCCAAGTGTCCAACAATAGGGGGAAAAAAGTATAAAATTAGATGCAAGTATATAAAAATAAACATAAAGCAAGATGAAGGTTTTCAAATTCAATGAGAAAGGATGGTTTATGTAATAATCAGAACATAATTAGCCACTCATGTGGAAAAAAATAGATTCCTAAATCTAATATCTTATACAAAAAGAACATTTTACATGCATTAAAAATCTAAAGTGGAGGGCTTCCCTGGTGGCTCAGTGGTAAAGAACTCCCTGGCCAAAGCAGGAGAAATAGATTTGATCCCTGATTTGGGAAGAACCCACATACTATGGAGCAACTAAGCCCCTGCACCACAACTAGTAAGCCCATGGGCTGCAACTACTGAAGCCTGCTCACCCTAGGGCCTGGGCTCTGAAACAGGAGAAGCCACTGGCACAGAGAAGTCAGTGTGCCACAATCAGGGAGCAGCCCTCACTCGCCACAGTTAGAGAAAAGCAAGCACAGGAATGAAGACCCAGCACAGCCCAAATAAACAAATAAATACAATTATATTTTTAAAAATCTAAAGAGGAATATAAATTCCAAAGGGTAATAATCTATACAAATACTCTTTTGATAATTCAAGTAACATGCGGTAAACTGAGCAAGAAAAAAAATATAAAAGTGAAGCATGACAATGCAGACAAAATGCCCAAAGAACTATGGACAGAGGTTTGTAATACTGTATAGGAGGCAAGGACCAAAGCCATCCCAAAGAGAAAGAAATGCAAGAAGGCAAAGCGGTTGTCGGAGGAGGCTTACAAATACCCAAGGAAAGAAAAGAAGGGAAAGGCAAGGGAGAAACATAAAGATATACCCAACTGAATGCAGGGTTACAGAGAATAGCAAGAAGAGATAAGGCCTTCTTGACTGAACAAGGAAAAGAACTAGAGGAAAACAACAGAAGGGGAAAGACTAGAGATCTCTTCAAGAAAACTGGAGGTATCAAGGGAACATTTCATACAAGGATGGACATGATAAAGGACAGAAACAGTAAGGACCTAAAAGCAGAAGAAATTAAGAAGAAGTGGCAATACACAGAAGAACTACACAAAACAGTCTCAATGACTTGGACAATCACAATGGTGTGGTAACTCACCCAGCAGCAGACACCCTGGAACATGAAGTCAAGTGGCTCTTAGGAAGAATTATCACAAAACACCTAGTGCAGGCAACAGAATTCCAGCTGAGCTATTTAAAATCCTAACACATGATGCTGTTAAAGTGCTGCACTCAATGTCAGCATATTTGGAAAACTCCGCATGACCACAGGACTAGCAAAGGTCAGTTTTCATTCCAGTCTCATAGAAGGGAAATGTCAAAGAATGTTGGAAACTATCATACAATTGCACTCATTCCATATGCTAGCATTTTGAGCTCATTATGCTCAAAAATCCTTCAAGCTAGTCTTCAGCAGTACATGAACTGAGAAATTCCAGATGTACAAGCTGGATTTAGAGAAGGCAGAGGAACCAGAAATCAAATTGCCAATACCTGTTGGATCAGAGAGACAACAAGCGAACTCCAGAAAAATACCTACTGCTTCACTGACTACTTGGAAGCCTCTGACTGTGTGGATCACAAAAAACTGTGGAAAATTCTTAAAGAGTCGATAATATTAGACAACCTTACCCTTCCCCTGAGAAAACTGTATATGGGTCAAGAAACAACAGTTGGAACTGGACATGGAACAACGGACTGGTTCCAAACTGGGAAAGGAGTGCATCAAGGCCATATAATGTCATACTGTGTATTTAACTTCTATGCAGAGCACATCATGTGAAATGCCAGACTGGAATCAAGATTGCCAGGGGAAACAACCTCTGCAGATATGTAGATGATCCCACTTTAGCGGCAGAAAGTGAAGAGTAACTAAAGAGCATCTTGATGAAGGTGAAAGAGGAGTGAAAAAGCAGGCTTAAAACTCAACATTCAAAAAACTAACATCATGGCATCTGGTCCCATCACTTCATGGCAAACAGAAGGGGGAAAAGTGAAAATATGGGCAGATTCTCTTTCCCGGGTTCTGAAATGACTGAGAACTGTGACTGCAGCCATGAAATTAAAAGATGTTTGCTCCTTGGAAGGAAGCAATGACAAACCTAGACAGCATATTATAAAGCAGAGACATCACTCTGCCGACAAAGGTCCATTTAATCCAAGGTATGGTTTTTTCAGTAGTCATGTACGGATGTGAGAGTTGGACCATAAAGAAAGCTGAGCGCCAAAGAATTGCTGCTTTTGAACTGTGGTGTTGGAGAAGACTATTGAGAGTCCCTTGGACTGCAAGGAGATCAAACCAGTCAATCCTAAAGGAAATCAGTCCTAAATATTCATTGGAAGGACTGATGCTGAAGCTCCAATACTTTGGTCACCTGATGCAAAGAACTGATTCATTGGGAAAGACTGAAGGAAGGAGAAGGGGAATACAGAATATGAGATGGTTGTTGGATGGTATCACCAACTCAATGGACATGAGTTTGAGCACGCTCCGGGAGCTGGTGATGGACAGGCAAGCGTGGCATGCTGCAGTCCATGGGGTTGCAAAGAGTTGTACACAACTTAATGACTGAACACCACCACCGTTCCCCCGTCATCAACATTTCTCACTTCATACAGTAGTTCTGAACTAAGAATCCTACCTTTCAGCCAAATAAAAAGAGAAATACCTAGTATATACTTTTGCTTGTTCCCGCTGGTTTCTGAGAATGCAAGAATTAGATAAAACAAAACTACCTTGCACGTTAGATACTAAACTACATCACTTCTGTTCACAATGGTCCTACTTAACTACCTCACTCCCAAGTGTACAGTACTCATGACCAATGTAGAATCTTATTCTCCTCGAAGAGTACAATATTTAATCATTATAGACAAAAAAACACAGGGATCACATTAACAACCCTGCCTCATTTAACACAACAGCTAAATGATTTGGAAGCTGGATACACTAAGCAAGAAGGTGTAACTTCAAATTATCTCACTTATTTCACAGTTTATACCATATGGGCAATATTTAAACATACTGAGGCTATCAGTATTTATGAAATTAGGTGTAAAAATAAAAGTAAACTGAATTTAATCAGGAGGCAAAATCAGAAGGAAAAAAAATCTGATGACTAAAATAGCTCTTAAATCTGTAAGTATAAAATCACAGCTATTAAAAAATACCCCCCAAAATAAAAAGCAAACCATTAACAATTATATAATACCTGTAACACACAGCAAAATGGGCATATGCAGCTACAATCCAGTTGTGATGGCCAGCTACTATTAGCACCTTTCGTGGATCCACAGGAAACCCTGTTGACATTAGAAAAAGAAATGTTTTCTGTGTTCTAAAAAAGGGGTTTGCAAACTATGGCCAAGAGGCCAATTCCAGTCCTCTGCTTGTTTTGAGAAAGAAAGCTTTGTTGGAACACAGCCAAGCACATCTGTCCACACATCAAAGCTACTTGTGCGTTACAAAGAGAAATGAGCAGTTCCAACAGAGACCTTCAGGCTCATGAAGCCCACTATGTCCACCATCTGGCCCAGAAAAAGTCTGTCAACCTCTGTTCTAAAGGTTTACAGCAAACAGAAAATCACAAACTTTTTAAATAAAAATATTAGGTGAGACTTTTCAAGATATAAATGGGAGATCTAGATTAAAAAGATACAGCACAAGCTACATCTTTAAAAATAATTACTCAATATCTAGAGCTAAAAACGTGCATACTTTTTTTATTTATGTAAGCTATGCTTACCTAGCCTAACAGTTTCTTCTCCAGTTCCAGAAACAACAGGCTGAGTACCATTTCCTCGAGCTTCACCTTCTGTAAAATTTAGTCCATTTCTAGAATCAGCTGAGGATCTAGTAGTGTTGTTTATTTTACGACTAGGAATACCTATGAAAGCAGATAAATTTTTTTAAGTTCACCCACCAAAATTTGAAAATTTCATATGTTCTTATGGCTAAAAAACAAAAACACTAAACATTATAGCTGAAATTTATCTTCTAATATAGCGATTTACTGCAAATAAGTACCATAACAAATAAGATGAAATTTTTTAAAAAAGATTTCTGATATTTTCCATGTTATATATTTAATAAGTAAGACTAAGATTTATCATATGTATAATACCAAATCAATCACCACTAATTCATTCCTTCTGTCACTAACTCTTTACATTTATGGAACAGTTACTATGAGATAGGTACTATTCACTAATTTAAACTTTATTAAGTTTACATTTTAACTTTAAACTTTATTTACTAATTTAAATTTTATTCAGCTTTAGAGCTGAATTGCCCTATACTTCTAAGCATCCCTTATTTGGCAGAGGAGCCTCTTTGAAATCATTTTGAAATGAATTCTTGTTCAAAACTCTGCTACAACACAGGCACAGATCAAACTGTACTAACTGAAGAGGGGCAGAAATGACATGCACCTCACCCTCCTCTCCCCTATACACTGACAAATCTCTGCAAAGCTCCTAGGGTTCCACAAAGGAGATGGACAACCAGTTCTCAAACACAGGAATCAGAAAATTTGACCAACGCCAAGTCCAGTCTGATGGCTGTTTATGTAAGTAAAGTTGTATTGGACACTGTCACACCCATCCATTTCTGCAGTGTTTACAGTGGAGTTCAGTTAACTGCCACAGAGATCTTCTAGCTCACAAGCCTAACTGGCCCTCTACAAAAAAAGTTTGGCAAACTCCTACCCTACCTTACAGTCTGATCTAACTTCTGTTAAGATTAAAGTTCTCATCTTTTCTAGTAGATTTACAAATGAGATAATCAAGAACCAGATTTCCCTATTCACACATTTGTATTTAAGGTAATGATAAAAAGACATGAGCAACTCAATGAACAAAGCAGAAGTACCTGGTGGAGGCAAGTAACCATGGAAAAGGACACTGCCGCAAGATGAACGCTCCAGCTCTTCACATAAGAGAAGCCTTCTTACTAAAAACATTTCAAAGCAAACTTGTCAAGAGTACATGCAAACAGAACAATAGTACTCCACTTATTTTCTCTAGTTAAAGAGGATAAGGAAAGAAAAGGGAAAACGTTTAAGTTAAATCAGCTGACAATATCTTTTTTCTATGAAAATCCACAAAAAGCAAACACTGACTAGTCCATCAAAAATTAGGACCTGATATAAAACGCACTTCATTTGGACAAGCTGAGTGCTCAAAGGGTCAAATCATAAATAAAAAATAGTAGTAAGACACATACCTAGTGGAGTGATTCCATAAAATTCAGCTTCATGTCGGAGAACATTAATACTCACTCCCCTACAAAGAAACAAATTAATGATGTAAATCTTCTAACACTGGCAGCCTGGATTATCATCTGAAGCAGAAAAAGTATTAGGCTCTTAACATCAACAAAATCATGAGCTTTAAAACTTACTTCTTTCCTAAGATCCTTAATCATTTGAAGAAGTGAAGGTGAAGGTGAAGGTGAAGAAGTATAAACAATAAAGCCGCATACTACCATGAACTTTTTCTTACGAGAAAACCACTCATATATAGATGAACTGGATGACTAAACTAGAGATGAGGGCTTTATAGGGTTAATACAAGTAATTATCAATAAGTATCTAAGAGGCAAACAAGAGCAGAAATCATTAAGAGTAGAAATTAATTGCTTCTGACTGTAATTTCTATACATATTCTAACCTCCCCAATTAATCTACAAGGTCCCTGCAAGCATGATCACCTCTGATCCACGTCTGTATACGTCACACAGTGCCTACCACAGTGCTTGTATGTAACCATCAGCCTGACTCTTCTGATCAGAAACCAAAAATAAAAGCAAAACAGAAGATAGGAAGGAAAATAAGATCAACCTTAAGAAGGGCTATGTTATCCCGATAGCGATGTTACAATAAAGTAATAAGAAAATAAGTTAAAAAAAAAAAAAAAAGAAACTTAAGATTTTTAAAGCACTCATTTTAGGTTTCAGTTATAATTGTCCTTATTTTAAAAACACTGCCTGGGCAGAAAGGAGAGGGGGCATCACTAAGGATTCCATGAAAATTAAAATGATAATAAAGGAATACTGTGAACAACTCTGTGCCTGCAAATTTGAGAACCCAAATGAAAAGGACAATTCCTTGAAACACATGATCTGCTAAAACTCTCACCAAAAAGAAACTATCTCAGTCTATATGTATAAAAAAAAAGATCAACAATAACCTTCCAAAACAGAAAGCACTAGGCCCAGGATTCACTGGTAAATGCTACCAAATATTTAAGGAAGAAATTATACCAATTATCTACAATCTCAGAGAAAGAAGCAGAGAGAAACCTTATTTATTTTATAAGGCAAGGCCCACATTACTTTAACATCAAAACCAGAAAAATGCATCACAAGAAAATTACAGACCAATATCTCTCATGAACATAGACACTATAATTCTCAAGAAAATATCAGCAAACCAAATCCAACAATGTATAAAAAGAAATATATGCCACAACCAAGCAGGATTTATCTCAGGTATGAAAGCTGGTTCAATATTCTGAAATCAATTAATGTAATCTTTCACATCAACAGACTCACATGACCATATCAACAGGTGAAAAGAAAGCATCTGACAAAATCCAACATCTATTCATAAAAAAAACTCTCAGTAAACCAGGAACTGAGGGGAACTTTTTCAACCTGATAACACTGTTTAAAAAATATTCTATATCGAGCATCATATTTAATGTGAGAACTTTGAACTAACATCTGGTTACAAGACAAAGATTCCGTCACCACTCTTTTCAACTTCATACTGAAATCCTTATTAACACAACAAAATAAGAAAAGAAAAGGCATACAGATTGGGAAGAAAGATATAAAACTGATGATAACAGACGATATGACTGTCAAAATAGAAAATCCAAAGGAATGAACCCAAAACTCTTGGAGTTAATAAGCAAGTAAATCAAGGTTGTACCATATAATGTTAATGTACCAAAGTCTATTGCTTTTCAATATACCAACAATGAATAAGAGAAACTTGAAGTTAGAAACACCACCATTTACACTAATACTCCCCTAAAAAATAGTCAAGTATAAAACTACACACACAGACACACAATATATATACACAAAATCTACAAGAAAGAAAACCACAGAACTCTGATGGCTGAAATCAAAGAACCAGAAAAATGGAGAGATATTTCTAGTTCATGGACAGGAAGATGCAGTACTGTCAAGACCTCAGTTCTTCCCTACTTGATTTGACTCAATGCAATTCTAATCAAAATCTAGCAAGTTATTTTATCAGTATCAACAAGTTGATTCTAAAGTTTACATGAAAAGGCCCAAGAGCCAAAAGGGCCAATATAATACTGAAGAAGAACAAAGTTGGAGCACTGCCATTTCCCAATATCAAAACTGTAAACCTAGAAAAACTAAGATAGTGTGGTACTGGTAAGAAACAAACAAATCATGGAGTAGAACAGAAAGCCCAGAAATAAATCCCATACATACAGTCAACCAATCTAGAACAAAGAAGCAAAGGCAAAATAATGAAGTAACAGATAGTGCTGAAACAAGACATCAACACGCAAAAAAAAAAAAAAAAAGATAACATTTAGGAGAAAACCTAAATGACACTGGGTATGGTCATACTTGTTTAGATACAGCCCAAAGACACAATCCATTAGAGGAATAAGCTAGATTTCATTAAAATTAAAACATTCTGCTCTACAGAAGACAATGTCAAGAAAATGAAAAGCCACCAAATGAGACAAAATATGTGCAAATGACAGATTTGATAAGGGAGTGTTGTCCAAAGTATACAAAGAACTCTTAAAACTCAACAATAAAGAAACTAATTCAATCAAAACATGGGCCAAAGACCTCAACCAAAGCTATAAAGGCAGCAAACATATGAAATAAGATGCTCCATATCATATGTCATTAAGCAAATATTAAGACAACAAGTCACTGCTGCTGCTGCTGCTGCTAAGTCGCTTCAGTCGTGTCCGACTCTGTGCGACCCCACAGATGGCAGCCCATTGGGCTCCGCCATCCCTGGGATTCTCCAGGCAAGAACACTGGAGTGGGTTGCCATTTCCTTCTCCAATGTGTGAAAGTGAAAAGTGAAAGTGAAGTCACTCAGTCGTGTCTGACTCAGCGACCCCATGGACTGCAGCCCACCAGGCTCCTCCGTCCATGGGAGTTTCCAGGCAAGAGTACTGGAGTGGGATGCCATTGCCTTCTCCGCAACAAGTCACTACCACACATCAATTACTATGGCCAAAATCCAAAATGCTGTCAAGGATGTGAAACAATAGCAACCCTAATTCACTGCCGGTGGAAAAGGAAAATGACAGTCACTGTCAAAAACAGCCTGCAGGTTTCTTATAAAACTTACCATATGATCCAGCAACTGTACTCCTTGACCTTTACCCTAAGGAGTTGAAAACTTAATGTCCATGCAAAAACCCACACATGGATATTTATACAGGCTTTATTCATAACAGCTAAGACTTGGAAGCAACTAAAATGTTCCCTTCAGTAAGTGAATGGAAAAACAAATTGGTATCCAGGTAATGAAATATTATCAGCACTAAAAAGAAGTAACATGAAAGAAACTTAATTGCATATTACTAAGTGAATGAAGCCAATCAGAAAAGGCTCCATACTATGTGAATCCAATTATGACATTTAGGAAAAAGTCAAACTATGCACATTTTTGAAACATCAGTGGCTTGAGGAGAGAGCGAGCAACAGGCAGAGAAAAAAAATTTTTAGGGCAGTGTAAGTACTGTGTATAGTATTATAAAGAGATCCACATGTCATTATATGTTTGTGCTAACTCCTAAAATGTACAACACCAAGAGTGAACTCAAGATAAACTATGAACTTTGGGTGATTATGACATCAATGCAGGTTCATCAACTGAAAAACAGAAAAAATGTATCATTCAGGTAAATGCCATTAATAATAGAAGAGGTTGATAACGGAAGCAGGGGGAACATGGGAAACCTCTGTACCTTCCTCTCAATTTTGTTGTAAACATAAAACTGCTCTTACAAAAAAAATTTGATAGGCCTAATACACATGTGATGGAAATATTAAATTGCTTTATTTGAGAAAATGGTTGTTACTAGCTTAACATAAGAAAAGTTAAAACTGGCTTACTTCAGGAGAGGGGTTCAGGATGGGGAACACGTGTATACCTGTGGCAGATTCACGTTGATGTATAGCAAAACCAATACAATATTGTAAAGTAATTAACCTCCAATTAAAATAAATAAATTCATATTAAAAAAAATAAAGTATTAAAAAAAAAGAAAAGTTAAAACTTTCTTATTCTATTTCAAAACTACCTGTCAACAGTACAGTAGCTCAGGACACAAATAACAGTTTTGGAGAGGACAAATAAATAGGATAATAATACAGAGTGATAAAGGCAATGGAAGAATTTCATGTAAAAAATGGAAGTAGAATATAGTGTTCCTTTATCAATTCCTTCCCACCTTCTTTTAGAAGATACTACTCAGAGAATTTAAGTTTGCTAGACTGCCATTAACTGAAATAAAGAAGTAAGTTGTAAGAAAAGCAATGAATACAGATATTTAAACTACTGCTGCCTTTTATGGGTAATTTAGCTGTAAATGAGTCACAAGGACACTGACAAGAAGTAAACTTAGATTTTCATCAAATGCTAAAAATAATTTTATCCCAGAAGTAAACAGTTAATAATAAACTTCCCACCTACCACCCCAGGCCAAAAAATAAATAAACAAAAAGCCCCACCAAATTATTATTCATTTAATAAATATCCACTAAGTAGTTTACTATACATAATTTTTTTTTTTTTTTTAAACAACACTCTGAATACAGCAAGGAACAACCAAACACAAAAATCTTTGCTTTCAAGAAGCTCATGTTCTAGTGAATATGTCAAAAATTATGTACTATTATACAGAAGTGGCTTAAACAAAATTTAGAATTCTAAAACCTGTATCTAAAAAAGTATTAACGGGTCCTAGTAAAAGTTCATTAGGCGTGAAAGGTGAATATATAAAATAAAACAACAATGAAATACAAATTAGATTGTAGCTTCCTACTAGGAATCCAGACCATGGCAAAGTTCAGAAAAAGTTTACATTATTATTTACTTGTGTCAAGTAAAACTGTATGCTTATGTGTCATACAAAAAATTGTATGGCTATATGTCAAGCATAATACTTGATCCTGCAGGTATACAGGAAACAATGCAAGCCCTTTTAGAATCTCATGTAAGACAGACTACTGGATTTGTGGCAGTACAGGAAACTCTGCACACCTGTCTGTATCAGGTGACACAGCAGAGTCATCAGAAAGATCAAGATCAAGCCAAAAGCAGAAAGGGTTGAAAGTGTCCAAGCAAGAGAAACTAAGCAAGGGCTAGATTAACAGGAAGTCCAAAATCCTTCACCATTAATCCAGCAGCTGATTAAATAAGAGTTTTAAGCAAAGTAATAACTAACTAGATTTTGAACTGTGGTATTGGAGAAGACTCTTGAGAGTCCCTTGGACTGCAAGGAGATCAAACCAGTCAATCATAAAGGAAATCAGTCCTGAATATTCATTGGAAGGACTGATGCTGAAGCTCCAATACTTTGCCCACCTGATGCGAAGAAGAACTGACTCATTAGAAAAGACCCCGATGCTGGGAAAAATTGAAGGCAAGTAGAAAATGGAGTGACAGAGGATGAGATGGCTGGATGGCATCACTGACTCGATGGACATGAGTTTGAACAAACTCTGGTTGTTGGTGGATGAACAGGAAAGCCTGGCATGTTGCAGTTCATGGGGTTGCAAAGAGTTGAACATGACTGAGTGACTGAACTGACTGAATAATTAGATTTAGATTTTCAGGATATAATTTTGGCTACAGTGTGAAAGATGAATTGAAGGGATAAGACTGAAGGCAGGGAAACTGGCTAGGAAGCTTTGAGAGCAATCCATTAAGAGACGACTGTGGCCTGAATTGATGAGAAAAATTCTGAGGAAACTTTCAAGCAAAAATAATCTTGAGGCAGGGAAAAAAACTTTCCTTCATAAACTAAGACCAAAACCATGCCTACCAATAAAAATTTACTTTAAAAAGATACATTTCTTGGGACTTGCCTGGTGGTCCAGTGAACAGACTCCCCACTTCCAGTGCAGGGAGCCAGGGTTCAATCCCTGGTAGGGGAACTAAGATTCTGCAAACTGTGAGGCGCCACCAAAAGTACATATGTAAAGAAATAAAAGCTTAAAAAAAAAAAAAAAAAGATACATTTCTTACCTTAAGTCTAGTTCTTTTGTCCGAAGAAAATTTAAAATGGGTGCAAATGCTGCTGGATCTCTATCAATAAATATCTGTAAATAAAAGAATTACAAATTATATCTTCAAATTATAAGCTTCTAACTTTAATATCTGTAACACTAACAGAAAAGTGAAAGTTAAGTCGCTCAAGTCATGTCCGACTCTTTGCAACCCGTGGACTGCAGCCCACCAAGCTCCTCCGGGTTTCTCCAGGCAAGAATACTGGAGTGGGTTGCCATTTCCTTCTCCAGGGGATCGTCCCGACCCAGGGATTGAACCCAGGTCTCCCACATTGCAGGCAGACACTTTAACCTCTGCACCACCAAGGAAGCACTATCAAATTATAAGCTTCTAACTTTAATATCTGTAACACTAACAGAACCCATATTGAATTACATAAAAACTTTATTTCCTTGATTATACTCTTAAATTTTAATGCTTCTAAAACGGAAATGCAGTTATAACCACTACTATATACTGTATAAATGTACAGTAGAAATGGTGTCTTTTCTCTCCCTGAAAAGCTTTCATTAGATTGATGTTTTAATATGCAGGGGAAAAAATGGTATCAAATTAGCCCATTTTCTCATTTCTAATTTGTTTAAATTTCTATCTTTATTTCTGGCAGCACTGGGTCTTCACTGCTATGCACAGGTTTTCTCTAGCTGCAATGAGCGGTGCCTACTCTCTGGCTGAGATGTGCAGGCTCCTCACTAGTATATGCTTCTCTGGAGCATGGGCTCCAGGGCACTTGGGCTTCAGTAATTGCGGTGCATGGGCTTACTTGCTCCATGACATGTGAAATCTTCCCAGACCAGGGATCCAACCATGTCCCCTGCACTGGTGGGTGGATTCTTAATCACTGGACCACCAGGGAAGTCCTTATTTCTATTTAACTAACATCTTTAGTGAAAGGGATTCTGAAAGGAAAATTTTTACCTGAAATATTCTAGAATTTAACACTTTGAAAATAATATGCATAAATAATACTTTTTATATCATCTGATCCCTAATTATTGGCGATAGTGATTATGATTTACATAATCTGTGACTTAAATGAATCATTAAAACAACCATGACTTTTATAATACATATGGGGCAATCAAGAAAAGTCAAACCTGAATAACACTTTCACACTGTTTTTCAGTTTTGACAGTTTTGCTTTTCTTGATTGTTCCATGTGTATTAAAAAGTACACTTTCACATACCACTATCTGTTTTCTCAAGGATTAAGGGTGGGGTGAAATAAAAAGTGACAAGAACAAATTTTTTTTTAAATAACAAATACAGTGTCACGGAATAAAGTCACATATAGTTGGACATGGCTGAAGCAACTGACCACCCACCCACCATGAAACGCTTATGGGGAACATGTTTAGAAAATAGGAAATATATAATTGATAACTCTTTACAAGAATGTATGCCAATACTATTTTGAACCAATTACAAAAGCTCTAACTATAAAACTGAATACCTTTTAAGATCTATATAAGTCAATCAGACAGCAGAATGAAGCAAAAAATATACCTCCTTATATTATGATCAATTATTATATACAGTGTTCTATACAGTGAATGAGGTTCTTTTGGCTTCATAAATTCTTGCTTTTTATTAGAATCAACCTGAAGTTGAAGAAACACCATAGATTTGTGGGTCTTATTACTGATGTCCTTTCTATAATCTCACATGGACATATTTGCTCGTGCTACTTTTATTTGATCTGCAAATCTCACCACAGCAAATCAACACCTGTGGTCATTTTGCTGCCTCCAAACTGAAAGTCTTATTTGCTTTTCACAATTACTTGACCTGCTACTGTGCATATTAAAACTGCTTTTTAAATATAGATATACTTTTTTGTGTGCTGAAACTTAGTAATTCTTTACTTCCCTCACTCCACCATTGCTGCACAAGTTCATAAGGTTATTCTCCAAAACAAAAAATGGTAGGGCTTCACAAATTTACAACATTGTATCACTCTAATATCAAAATGTTTTCCTGTTTACACCTATCTATTCACTGTTAAAGTTTCAATTACTGATTAAAAGAAATATTTCCTCTCGACAATGTAAGCTCAGATCCTTCAATTTCTAATGATTATTTAAAATAGTATATACAGTACTCTCTTTTGAGTTCTCATCTATAATTACAGAAATAATTCATGACAAGAAATAAAAACCTAAGAACATATATTTCATTTAGTAGTTATTAAGAGTAGTTCCCCTATCTTCTAAGAGTATAAGGACCAAACATTAGAGCATTATCTGACCTAATTTAGAAATATACATCAGCATTGTTATACTCACAGCACCAGTTTCATCTCGAAGTGTTGAAATTCTTCCACTCAGCAAACTAAAAATCATTAACATTAAGACAGGATTAGTTTTTAAAATCTTAGTATGAATAAAATGCCCTAATTCTTTCAAAGGTCAAAGACCAGTAAAAATGAATCACTGCATCTCCAAAGTAAATAACTTAAATATTCAAAGAGTTAAGATTTTATCTAATAAAAATATTAATGCAAGAGAATTTTTATTGTTTTAATAAATAATCACTTTATTTTTTAAAAGTACTAAAGAATTATATAAAATACCTGGAAAAAAAAGAATCTGGAATCCACATAAGTGTTTGTCTTGAGGTACTAAATCTGCAATTAAAAAGCATACGGCATTACAAGGGAGGACAAGATTTGAAATGTCAATGTTAGTTAACTTGCTTTAAACCGCTGGCTAATGACTTACAAGTCGTTGCACAGCTATAGCTGTATCAATTATATTCATTAACATCTAACACTCATTTCAGAGTTAAGATTGTTCCAAGAACTCTCAACAAAATAATTAATTCGCTTACATATAAAGCTTCCTAAAACACTACTTTCTAACATGCCTATCACACTAAGTCTAAACTTCTCAACATATGAAATTATCTTCAGGTCACCATTTCACCTCTCCAACACAAACTACTGTCCTCTAATAAGATAGCACTTAACATCCCCATATATTCCATGCTTACACCATCTTAGAACATTTCAGAATCTTCATCGCAGCTCTACCAACCTCATGTTCAATTATCCGAGTTCTACCCATCTTTCTTGATACCACGAAGGTTTTACCTTCTCCTTAATTGGCTTTTCCAAATAGTCTATCCTATAGTAGCTTTTTGAGCTCATATTAATTCCACTGAACATAGTACATTTAACACTTCCTTTACAGTCTAACGCTATTCACAACCATTGAATTCATTCATTTAAAAATCACTCAGTAAACAACGTTTTGAGGTTAACTCCATCTGATCAAGCCAACTTATTACCACCAATGGGGGTGGGGTGGGGGATGGGGAGCAGGCTTTATCAAAGCCTACCATAACAGACCAAGGCAAAACAATAAACTGACATAAACTAGTAAGGCAAAGAATCTGATACAGGGTTCAACTGATGTCTGAATATTTTCATTTTAAGACTCATCACACTGCACTACGTATTCCTGACTCGTTGCCCCATCATCATGTGTCCTCGCACAGAGGAGAGCCTTACAGACCTTTATTTTTTCTCCACATTCATTTTCCAGCATCATGACTGTTTTAAAGCAGTTCCTATGCCCATTAGTCAGACTGAGAAAGCAGCCAGTTTACCCAAGAAAATATGGTGAATTTTCCCAAGCGTATTTCTTAGCACGATCTTTAAGAAAAAATGAAAAGTAGATTACAACTAAGTAGAGGAAACTGACCTGGTCAAATGGAAGCAAACCCAGTAAACAGTAAACTGAAAGATCCAAGGATCCACTGCAAAAAATGAATCACTGTGTTTTGGAAGCCATCAAATTCATTTCCAAATAAGGATCGTTTCTAACTTGTGAACTTTCATGTTCACTGCTTACTCAGCAAATTGTCTGCCAAATAACTCAAATTTTGTTACTTAGAAAATTACAAAGGTCTGCTTAAGGTCATATTAGCAATTTAAATTAAAATCAGTAATTCAGGTGGGTATGAAAGTGAAAGTGTTAGTCACTCAGTCTTGTCTGACTCTGCGACCCCATTGTCTGTAGCCGGCCAGGATCCTCTGTCCCTGGGATTTTCCAGGAAAGAATACTAGAGTGGATTGCCATTTCCTTCTCCAGGGGATCTTCCCAACCCAGGGACTGAACCTGGGTTTCCTGCATTGCAGGCAATCTTTACCATCTGAGCCTCCAGGGAAGCCACAAATTATCAATTTAAATTAAAATCAACAATTCAGCTGAGTTTAATAATCTGGAATTTTTAGGCAAAGGGATTGGACTCATCCCCACCAATTTATTCTTCCCCCCCAAACTTTAAAAGACAGGAGGGGAAAAAGCCCCCATGGCTCTAAAAATGTTTCCAAATATGATTTCATGAAAACGACATTTAAATTACACACAACAAGCATAACTTTCTGAAATACATATGAAAAGCCTTTTCTGTTTTTATTTCATACCCACAGTATGCCAAGAAAAAGGTCATGTGCCATCTGGTCCTTATCCACATTTTATACTTTATGCTACTAACTTCCTACTAAATTTACTTGGAAGCAATCAAGTTAAAATTATTCTGTAAAGTTACTATTGATAGCTAATGCCACTAAACGCTTGTATTTCCCACTTAATGCTTCAAATTAGTTTAGAAGGCTGGTACTATTTAATGTCATTAAATATTTTAGGAAACTAAGTACTAAAAAGTAATTTGCCCAAGGTTGCTGAGCTAGACTTCCACTGACTGGTCCCAGACTTCTCTCATGAGGCCTCAAATCATACTCAATCAAAGCAGAATTAATCACAAATTGAGCCAAACTGTCTTTCTTTCACCTCATTAGGCTTTTTGGGGGGTAAGTAGTGATACTAACAATTCGAAGTGAAACCTCGTCTTCTTTCTGAACCATCCATGAAGTGTTAAATAAATCATAAAAATCAGTCATATCTATAAATCCTTTGAATAGATCCATTTTTCTGTCCTCTCTTGGGGAGAGAGGAGAGATGCTCCCTACTCTGCTCAAAAGAAATGCACCTTTTGAGTTTCACAGTATCACTGCACAGCTGACATCAATTCTACGCCACAGGTGGTTCTCCTGGGGGCAATTCCTCAACTTCAAAGACAATCACAGGAGGATTTTTTTTTCTTTTACAATGCCTTTCTGAAGAGGATCAGTCCTGGGATTTCTTTGGAAGGAATGATGCTAAAGCTGAAACTCCAGTACTTTGGCCACCTCACGCAAAGAGTTGACTCATTGGAAAAGACTCTGATGCTGGGAGGGGTTGGGGGCAGGAGGAGAAGGGGACGACAGAGGGTGAGATGGCTGGATGGCATCACCGACTCGATGGACACAAGTCTGAGTAAACTCTGGGAGTTGGTGATGGACAGGGAGGCCTGGTGTGCTGAGATTCATGGGGTCGCAAAGAGTCGGACACGACTGAGCGACTGAACTGAAGTGACTACTAACCTGTGTTTTACTCAAGATAATTTCTAGATCCCTTCTAGCTCTAAAATGCTCCAAGTGACTATGATCCAAAGTAATTCAAAAATACCTACAGATAACTTGGAACTGGATGTTCTATTTTCTATACACCATGTCACCACTTATTTTATAAATTTATCCTAGCAATTCTCAAGTTTGGGCTTTTTAAACTTTCTCATTCCTATGTAACAACTCTCATGTGCCTTCTAAACTGTCCAATCTGATAATATATTTATCTTATTTTGTATTTTTTAAATCACATAGAAAAATTTAAAACCTGATAAAATCAAATTTCATACGTAATGAAACATGTTCAGCTCCAAGACAACTGTCTTATACAATTTAAAATTTTAAACTCAATTCTGCAATCATTAGCAAGAGTTCATTCATTTTTAAGCCATTTACTTTCAAACACAGTGAACAACACTTTTAGAATCAAATTAGAATGTCCTCTATAGCATTCAAAAAGTATATGAACAATCAACAGAAATTAGAAACTAGGGTTGACTATAGTGCTTACTCTTTTGAAGGCCAGCCCTTGCAGGGTATTTCATTTTTGCATCCATAAGTTCCAGAAAAATATCTACTTCTGCTATATTGACTATGCCAAAGCCTTTGACTGTGTGGACCACAACAAATTCTGGAAAATTCTTCAAGAGATGGGAATACCAGACCACCTTACCTGCCTCTTGAGAAATCTGTCTGCAGGTCAGGAACCAACAGTTAGAACTGGACATGGAACAACAGACTGGTTTCAAATAGAGAAAGGAGTACGTCAAGGCTGTATATTGTCACCCTGCTTATTTAACTTACATGCAGAGTACATCATGAGAAACACTGGACTGGAGGAAGCACAAGCTGGAATCAAAATTGTCGGAAGAAATATCGATAACCTCAGATATGCAGATGACACCACACTTATGGCAGAAAGCAAAGAACAACTAAAAAGCCTCTTAATGAAAGTCAAAGGGAGTGAAAAAGTTGGCTTAAAGCTCAACATTCAGAAAACGAAGATCATGGGATCTGGTCCCATCACTTCATGGCAAATAGATGGGGAAACAGTGGGAACAAAGAGAGACTATACTTTTGGGGGCTCCAAAATCACTGCAGGTGGTGACTGCAGCCATGAAATTAAAACACGCTTACTCCTTGGAAGGAAAGATGTGACCAACCTAGACAGCATATTAAAAAGCAGAGACATTATTTTGCCAACAAAGGGCCGTCTAGTCAAAGCTATGGTTTTACCAGGTGTCATGTATGGATGTGAGAGTTGGACTATAAAGAAAGCTGAGCACAGAAGACTTGATGCTTTTGAACTGTGGTACTGCAGAAGACTCTTGAGAGTTCCTTGGACTGCAAGGAGATACAACCAGTCAATTCTAAAGGAAATCAGTCCTGAATATTCATTGCAAGGACTGATGCTGAAGCTGAAACTCCAATCCTTTGGCCACTTGATTAGAAGAACTTACTCATTTGAAAAGACCCTAATGTTGGGCAAGACTGAAGGCGGGAGAAGGGGACGACACAGGAAGAGATGGTTGGATGGCATCATCACTCAATGGACTTGAGTTTACTCAAACTCCGGGAATTGGGGATGGACAGGAAGGCCTGGCATGCTGCAATCCATGGGGTTGCAAAGAGTCAGACACGACTGAGCTGACCTGAAGTTACCAAACCTGCAAAACTTTCATTTAATTTTAGGAAACTATCCGTGTCTTACATTAGGAAAACACCAATCTTCTACTCCATGAAACCGAAATCTATGTAGCAGCAATAAAGCTGTAAATTCTTAAACCAACAGTTTTGGATGGAGGATGGGGGGCAGTGAGCAGAGTAACAGTGAGGAATTACTCTTTCCTGTGTTGAATTCTCCAGCACACTTAGAAAACTTTTAAAACACTACACATTGTTATCACTAGGGTTTATAGTGCTGCCGCTCTGCATTTTTAAAAACACTGGTTAAAAACTCCCAAGCGTTGAAAAACTTGTATCTTCTCCAGCACAGCAAAATACACTGAATTCCAAGGCGCTTCGTGGCTTATCTCTTATCTAGTCTAAAACGGCAACCACCCCTTCCTTCAAACAGAGCTGCAAACTCGCATTTCCGAAAGGAGTGACTCATAAAAAATACCAAATCCAAAAGCATACGATTTTTTTTTTAACCCCAACAAGCTTATTAAAAGACACAGTAAGGGAACGGAAGACCAGCGAGATGAGCGGAGAGCTTTCGCTCTGTTTACTAGGAGGGCGTCACACGATGCCACTACCAAGGCTTCCCAGAACCAACTCTTCAAAACTGCAGCTTCCAGACACACTGCGCTACAAGTAGAACAGACCCTTCAGAGCCATGAACCAAGAAACTCGGGAAAAAAATAAAAGCGCACCGCAAATCTACAATGCTCCCTCCACCAAAATTATTGGCGATTAAAAACAGCCCTCAACGAGGCGTTCTCGCCCAAGCAAACCGATGTTACCTTGTTGACCAAATAGAAAGGGAGGCAGGTTCACCTGCAACAGCCAGACCACAAGGCCGGGCTTCGACAAAATAAACTCAAAAGTACACGTCAGGTTAGGTAAAGGAAGGTTACAGAAGGTTCCCCGGCCAGATCTCCTAAAAAGGGGGGGAGGATCGTGGCTGGCGTCCTAGGAAGGCTGCAGCGCGGCCAAGGGCCCGGCTCTCAGAGACTCTCAAGGCCGCCTGCCGCCCCCCACACCCGTCCAGAGGGCTCTGTGCGCCCCACCCGGCTCGCCTGCCATGCTGGCCCCGGAGGACCCCTGCCCGCCGCATCCCGGCCCCGAGCCCCTTCTCCCCGGCTCACCTGGTCCCCCCCACGTTCAGCTGCACGATCTCGCCGCTGCCGGCCGCCGCCGCGGCGAAGCTGCCGCAGTGCCCTCCAGCCATGTCCGGCGGCTCCGGCGGCGCTCGCCGCCCTCCCTCCCCCGCCGGGGCCGCCGGGCCGGCGGCGGGAGCCCGAGGCGGCGGCGGCGGGGGCTGCAGGGCCAGCAGGGCGGCGGCGGCGCGCGGAGCCTCCCCCACCTTCTCGCCGGCCGGGCGGGGCTCCCCGGCGTCCGCCTCGTCCCCTCGGCTCCCGCAGAGCGGGAGGGCGGCTGGGCCTCCACCTCTCGCGGCCTCCAGGCCGCCGGGCCGGGGGGCCTGCCGTCAGCGTGCCGCGGGCCCCGAAGCCACCGCCGCGGCCACGGCGTCCGCGCGAGGAGGGATCGCCGCGCGGGACAAACTACGGCGGCGCCGGGCCCTTCGCCCGCCGAGGCCCGCGAAGCTCAAGGAGGGGAGCGGAGCGGCGGGGTGGAGCTCCCCAGCCCCGCGGCCGGCGCGCCGGGAGGGCGGGAGGAAGGCTCTCCGGGCCCAGCGCCGCCCCCGGGATCCTGTTTCTTCCCTCCTCCCGGTTACAATCGCCTCTGCCTTTTGGGTTTCAGATCTTCCGAGATTTCTCACATTGAGGGCAAGTCTGGGCAGACTGTCCTAAACATCTTTACTGTCTCCCTTTGTAACCAGGAAGGGTTAATGTTGACCCCACATTGGATCTGCTTCTGTGACTTTAACTCTTATTTTACCTCTTTTGTTATTATGGGAATGATAATAACATTCTGGGCAGAATGGCCTGCCCAGGGAATCCCTCACCCCCCAGCCCT
>SJYT01070621.1:678977-698522 GCA_006410635.1 Cephalophus harveyi | reverse complement strand
ACACACACACACACACACACACACACACACACACCACCTGACCCTTGGGCTAGGGTGACTTCGGCTCTGCTGAGGGATAACCTGACCCTGCCCACCTGTGAAGGACTGTGATATCCGTGAGTTATTTGTGTGGAAAATGGCGCCTGCTTACCTGTAGGACTGAGACATTCATGTTTGCGGGGCCAGAATCCCAGATAGCTGTGGCATCTTTGTTTATTGATATGGCAGGAGATAGTTTCACACCACCTGTGAGCTGACTGTAAAGAAATGAAATTAACACAAATCCCTTGCCTGAGGCTTGCCCTTCTAGGAGATATTTGCGAGAATTAAATAGCCTTTTTACTTTGTTCCCTCACCTCCCCGAACCTCTGAGCCATAAAAGAACCTGGCATCCAGGGCCCAAAGAGATGGTTATTTCCAGATGCTACTCTTCCATCTTTTCTGTCAGCCAGCTAGCCAGCTGTCTGAATAAAGTCGTATTCCTTGCCTCAACACCTTGTCTCTTGGATTTATTGGCCTATCCTGCAGTGACTAGACTAACTTGGACTCAGTAACACCTTCTCTACGTGGATGTGGGAGATGAAAGGAAATTTTCTTAGTGGTTGAAGTTGTGCCTAAACGTGTACTATTTACTGTGGAAATGCGGTGAAAATTTGAGGATTTTAAAAGTTTATAGCGCTTACACTAGCAAACTCCTTACCTTATCCTCTTCCATCTCATCCCTATTCTCCCAAGAAGTTTGATTTTTTTAAGCAGAGAGGAAACAAAAAACAAGCAAAAAAAGGTAAAACCCTAGGCTGTGTAGGGCCCCATGTTCCTGGACTATAGTAAGTGGTCAACTAATGTTACTCACACAGATACAATTTTTGTAAATATATTTGTTTTTGCTTTAAATAGTACATATTGGAAACTAAAGCTCTAATGGCTACTAAAATAAGTCTCTAAATACTATTATTTAAATACTATTAAACACTATAATAGCTTGTGAAGTAAAATTCATATTTTATGGCAAGAGGGGGAAAGTTTTAAGATCAACACAAGGAGCATCTGCCTTCCCCGGACCTTCTTAGGAGATAACCTTCCTTCTTAATCCTGGGGCCACTCACTTTATACCTGTACATCTGAATTGTGTAAACCATCAGTAACACAGCATTTAGGGAACAGCCCTCTGTCTCAAACACGTGTATAGCTGTGCTTTGACCTCTTGTGGGCAGAAGTTTTCTATTTCTTTTTTAATCTTTGGAGATTTTCTAAGTTCTTTTTTATTATATATATATATGTATATATTACTGAAGTATAGTTGATGTCTTCATTTCTTTCTTTGATCTACTGAGTAATTTCTTTTGTCAACAACCTGATTCCCCTCAAGCTAACAAAGATGGTATATGATATTTCAGAAGCTGTTTGTGGTTCTAAATCCTTAGCATGAATCGTGTTTTGTATAGTTTCACCGTTGGGATTCAGAGTGAAGACCTACATGATATTGTTTTTAATTTTCATTATTATAATAATTTTTTAGTCCTCTGCTAGCAAATATGGCAGTGATATGATGACTTTGGGCTTCCCCGGTGGTTCAGCAATGAAAACAATCCTCCTGCAATACAGGAGCTGCGGGAGACTCAGTTTTGATTTCTGGGTCAGAAATGTTCCCTGGAAGAGAAGGCATGGCAACCCACTCCATGTTCTTACCTGGAGAATCCCATGGACAGAGGAGCCTGGTGGGCAACAGTCCAAGGGGTAGCAAAGAGTCAGACACAACTGAAGTGACTTAGCACACACAAGATGACCTTATCCAAATTTGACTTAGAATAGCAGTATTTACAGATATAAGGTAAATATTATTTACTCCCAGTTAATGATGGTAATGACAGCTAATCTGTATTTGTTAAGGATTTATCATATGCTAAGTGATTTAGATATTTTCTGTCATTTTTTTATCACAAATATTGTTTCACTATTTCAAAAAAAGAAAAGTAGGACTTGAAATGATCAGAAAACTTGTTCAAAATTATGTAGCTGGCATGTGGCATAGCAGGAATTTGAAGACAGGCAGTTTGAAACCAGGGCACAGCATCTCACATCTTCATTTTATTATTGTCGTTCAGTCTCTAAGTCGTGTCCAACTCTTTGGGACCCCATGGACTGCGGCACACCAGGCTTCCCTGTCCTTCACTGTCTCCGGAGTTTGCCCAAACTCAAGTCCATTGAGTCAATGATGCCATGCAACCGTCTCATCCTCCGTTGTCCATTTTCCTCTCGCCCTCAATCTTTCCCAGCATCAGGATTTTTTCCATTGAGTCAGGTTTTCGCATCAGGTGGCCAGAGTATTAGAACTTCAGCTTCAATATCAGATCTTCCAACGAATATACTGAGTCCTTCACTTTATACTGAGAAGATAAGGGAGCAGCAAACTATTTTTCACTTTGTTCTTAGTAGCTCACTCATGTTTGACTCTTTGCAATCCCATGGACTGCAATCCGCCAGGCTCCTCTGTCTGTGGGAATTCTCCAGGCAATGCTGGAGTCAGTAGCCTCTCCCTTCTCTAGGAGAAATTCCCTACCCAGGAATTGAACTAGGGTCTCCTGCATTGAAGGCAGATCTTTACCAGATAAGCTACCCAGAAAGCCCTTTCACACTTTAAATAGTGTTAACTGTCTTTGTTCTAACCCTTTGCTTTCAAATTTGAAGGATAGAATTAGGTGGTTAGAAAAGACCATTTAATATCCCTGGGTGTTTAATTTTTCCACTGGAAGATAGTAAAAGAGCATTTATTAACAGATTTTTCTCTTTAATAAACTTAAGAGCCAACACAGATTGGAATAAAGCCTTGTAAATAAAAAAAAAAAAACTGTACAATTATTGTGACAAGGCTTCTCTTTCCTGAAATAAATAAATGAAACTATATTCATCTCATGCATAGTAATTATTAACTATCAGTAAGATGTCTCATCAGAAGAGGAAAGACCCACTATTTTATAAAACAAAATGGTCAGGGCTTCTTGATGTGTCCAGATCAATGTGAGTCTGAAGGGATTTCTTACTCATAAAACTTAAAGTTAGGATATGATTTACTCCTTAAAAATAAATAAGGCAGCCCTGGTGGCTCAATGTAAAGAATCCATCTGTTAACGCAGGTTCAATCCCTGGGTCAAGAAGATCCTCTGGAGAAGGGAATGGTTACCCACTCCAGTATTCCTGTCTGGGAAATCTCATGGATAGAGGAGCTTGGTGGGATCACAAAGAATCTGACACTAACACTTTCACTTGAACAAATCAGAACGTTATTAACAAAGATAAGTAGCAGAATGGAAAACAATATTAATACTACCAGATAAATGATTAAAAATCCAAGGCACATGATTACATGTATCATTTGACAAATGAACTGAGAAGACAAAATGTGAAAAATATGGAAAGTATATCAACAGGCAAGTGATGGAATGATAACTACCAAAAACACTGAAATGCTTTCTCAAACAACAGAGAAAGATGTAATTTTCACTTATGAGATTGGAAAAAAGAGGTTTGGTAAATATCTAGTATTGAAATGGTCACATACATGCACTGTTGACTGAAATTTAAAGGGTACAGTTTTGGGAAAACAACTAGAGAGTATCAGCATTTGAAATGTATACATCCTTGACCAGCTCTTATCTTCTAGGAATAGATCCTGCAGAACTATTGTAGAAATGCACAAGGTGCAGATCAAGAAGTGATCTTGATACTGCTACATTGATTGTAGCAGTATTTAGAATCAGTTAGACTGTTCAGCAATAGGGGAATGCTCTTCTGAATTGCTGCATATTGTGATTATTATGGAGCAAATCATTATGAAATGACCAGAAAAGTTCTCCAAATAAATTAGTGGGGAAAAAAATCAGGTGACAGAATAATACATTGAGTGCAATGTCATTTATTTTAAAACAAAAATAAAGTTGTCTGTGTCTACTAATTTCTATATAAACATGTACATATTAAACTGGGAAGAAATGTTAACACGAGAACAGTCATTAGAATCAAGGCGAGGAAGGCATCAGTGAAGAACAGAGGTAGAACTTTTTAGCTCTGGACTTTCACATTGTTTAAAGTGTTTACAATGAGTTTTCATTCATGGATTACTTGTATGTATGTCCATGGAGAAAAAAAAGTGAAAGTTTGAGTCACTCACACTTGCATGCTAAGTTGCGTCAGTTGTGTCTGACTCTTTGGGACCCCAGGGACTGTAGCCCACCAGGCTCCACTGTCCATGGAATTCTCTAGGCAAGAATATTGGAGTGGGTGGCCCAGGGGTCCAACCCGCATCTCCTGCAGCTGCTGCACTGCAGGCAGATGCCTTATCTCCTGAGCCACAGAAGTCGCTCAGACTTTCACTTGTCCAAATCTTTGAGACCCAGGCCAGAATACTGGAGTGGGTAGCCTTTCCCTTCTCCAAGGGATCTTCCCAACCCAGGGGTCAACCCAGGTCTCCCACATTGCAGACAGATTCTTTACTAGCTGAGCCACAAGGGAAACCCAAGAATACTGGAGTGGGTATCGTTTCTTCTCCAGCAGATCTTCCTGATCCAGGAATTGAACTGGGTTCTCCTGCATTACAGGCAGATTCTTTACCAACTGAGCTATCAGGCTGTATGTATGTATGTATAAAAAAAAAAAAAATAGTTCAAGTTGTCCGAATGACAGTTTTAAAATTTTATATCATTTAAAGATTTATACATGTAGAAATATAAATCAAATGTTTTTTAAATAAGCCTTTTTTTTAAACGTACATGTTGAATTTGAATGTCTACTAGACCAGTACTTCTCAAACTGTCTTAAGCTAAGAACAATTTTGTTTTATTTTCAATTTATTGCAGATCAATGTTTGTTCTTACTGCATGTGATTGGAACTCACCCCATGCCAAGTACAACTTATCAAGCAAATTTATAACATCCAAACTGGTCTACACCTTGTGGGATAAAATAAGAACATTGCTAATGGATTTGAATGAGGTGAAGTGAAATTGCTATAAAAGTTGTTAAACTCATTCTCATTTTTGTACTTAGTCTGTTGCAGATAACAAATGATTTGTGGATGGGCTCCAGTCAGAGGACCACAATTAAGGCAGCACTGTATCAGATATTGAAGTGAGAGTTTGAGTAGGCAGCTATATTTTGGGGTCAGAAGTTTAGGAGGGAGATCCAGAATGAAACCACCCTTTTTGTTGTTCTTTAGTTGCTAAGTCAGATTTGACTTTTTGTGACCCCATGGACTGTAGCCCGCCAGGCTCCTCTGTTCTTGGGATTTCCCAGGCAAGAATACTGGAGTGAGTTGCCATTTCCTTCTCCAGGGGAACTTCCCAACCCAGGGATCAAATCCAATTCTCCTGCATTGGCAGGAGATTTCCTTACTGCCAAGCCACCAGGGAACCTTCAGTCAAATTCTTAGGCTGGATTTTCTCCCCACATTGTCATCATAGATAAAAAGAAAACAATATAATGATTTTCTTTCACTTTGTCCAGAGGAAACTCCCATGGTTGTGATCATTCCTCCCATTTCCCCCAGATATTGTGCAACATATTTAAATTTCTGATTTACAGGAATGTGGGTTAGCTATTGAAATAGGATACAGTAGATTGGGACATCCCATAAACTCTTAAATCTTAAATACAACTAGATATAAATACAAGGTTTGTATTTATACAAAATTCAGCACCAACAATTCCTTAAAGTGTAAAAGGAACTAAAACTTAGACTACTTTGACTATAATAATATATCTATTTTGGAACAATTTCTCAGATGATGTTATTGATTAATATATTCAGTCGAGTACTTTTTTAAAGTTTCTTATAACCATTAGTCAATATCTGTTGAATTTTCATTAAAGGTTAATAAATTATTATATAAAAGTACTTTGAAAACTATAAATCCAAATCCCACTCCATTATTGCAAGATATGGGGAATAGGGAAGGAATCAGAAGAATTCTTCAAGTGTTCAAATTGTGACATTATGTCCTGTGATCTGGTTTGTTCCTATATAAGCACAAAATATAGAAACACTTCTTCTATAATTGATACTATTTTCTTTATATCATTTAAGAGAGCATTAGTTCTGACTCACATTCTTGGAAGAAATGTTTACAAATTTCATTATTTCAAAGGCATGACATTTTTCTTGATAGGTTTGCTCAAAGTCTAAGAATCTAAGAATAGTAGACTTCTTAATTTAAAAGAATACAGAATAACTGAAGGGGGGTGGAATTCATTTCAATAAGATTTTAAACTAAAATTGGTTTCTGTGATGAAGATTGCTTTCTTTTTTTTTTTTTCTCTGCTTTGTTCTTTTTTTTAAATTTATTTTATTTTTTTTTTACTTTACAATACTGTATTGGTTTTGCCATACATTGATATGAATCCACCATGGGTGTACATGAGTTCCCAATCCTGAAACCCCCTCCCACCACCCTCCCCATATCATCTCTCTGGGTCATCCCAGTGCACCAGCCCCAAGCATGCTGTGTCCTGTATCGAACCTAGACTGGTGATTCATTTCTTACATGATAGTATGCATGTTTTAATGCCATTCTCCTAAATCATCCTACCCTCTCCCTCTCCCACAGAGTCCGAAAGACTGCTCTGTACATCTGTGTCTCTTTTGCTGTCTCACATACAAGGTTATCATTACCATCTTTCTAAATTCCATATATATGTGTTAGTATACTGTATTGGTGTTTTTCTTTCTGGCTTAATTCACTCTTTATAATTGGCTCCAGTTTCATCCACCTCATTAGAACTGATTCAAATGTATTCTTTTTAATGGCTGAGTAATACTCCATTGTGTATATGTACCACAGCTTTCTTATCCATTCATCTGCTGATGGACATCTAGGTTGCTTCCATGTCCTGGCTATTATAAACAGTGCTGCGATGAACATTGGGGTACATATATCTCTTTCAATTCTGGTTTCCTCGGTGTGTATGCCCAGCAGTGGGATTGCTGGGTCATAAGGCAGTTCTACTTCCAGTTTTTGAAGGAATCTCCACACTGTTCTCCATAGTGGCTGAACTAGTTTGCATTCCCACCAACAGTGTAAGAGGGTTCCCTTTTCTCCACACCCTCTCCAGCATTTATTGCTTGTAGACTTTTGCATAACAGCCATTCTGACTGGCGTGAAGTGGTACCTCATTGTGGTCTTGATTTGCATTTCTCTGATAATGAGTGATGTTGAGCATCTTTTCATGTGTTTGTTAGCCATCCATATGTCTTCTTTGGAGAAATGTCTATTCAGTTCTTTGACCCATTTTGATTGGGTCGTTTATTTTTCTGGAATTGAGCTGCATAAATTGCTTGTATATTTTTGAGATTAGTTGTCTGTCAGTTGCTTCATTTGCTATTATTGTTTCCCATTCTGAAGGCTGTCTTTTCACCTTGCTTATAGTTTCCTTTGTTGTGCAGAAGTTTTTAATTTTAATTAGATCCCGTTTGTTTATTTTTGCTTTTATTTCCAGTATTCTGGGAGGTGGGTCATAGAGGATCCTGCTGTGATTTATGTTGGAGAGTGTTTTGCCTATGTTCTCCTCTATGAGTTTTATAGTTTCTGGTCTTACGTTTAGATCTTTAATCCATTTTTAGCTTATTTTTGTGTATGGTGTTAGAAAGTGTTCTAGTTTCATTCTTTTACAAGTGGTTGACCAATTTTCCCAGCACCACTTGTTAAAGAGATTGCCTTTAATCCATTGTATATTCTTACCTCCTTTGTTGAAGATAAGGTGTCCATAGGTGTGTGGATTTATCTCTGGGCTTTCTATTTTGTTCCATTGATCTATATTTCTGTATTTGTGCCAGTACCATACTATCTTGATGACTGTGGCTTTGTAGTAGAGCCTGAAGTCAGACAGGTTGATTCCTCCAGTTCCATTCTTCTTTCTCAAGATTGCTTTGGCTATTCGAGGTTTTTTGTATTTCCATATAAATTATGAAATTATTTGTTTTATGACCAACCTAGATAGTATATTCAAAAGCAGAGACATTACTTTGCTGACTAAAGTCCGTCTAGTCAAGGCTATGGTTTTTCCTGTGGTCACGTATGGATGTAAGAGTTGGACTGTGAAGAAGGCTAAGCACCGAAGAATTGATGCTTTTGAACTGTGGTGTTGGAGAAGACTCTTGAGAGTCCCTTGGACTGCAAGGACATCCAACCAGTCCATTCTGAAGGAGATCAGCCCTGGGATTTCTTTGGAAGGAATGATGCTAAAGCTGAAACTCCAGTACTTTGGCCACCTCATGCGAAGAGTTGACTCATTGGAAAAGACTGATGCTGGGAGGGATTGGGGGCAGGAGGAGAAGGGGACGACAGAGGATGAGATGGCTGGATGGCATCACGGACTCGACAGCCGTGAGTCTGAGTGAACTCCGAGAGATGGTGATGGACAGGGAAGCCTGGCGTGCTGCAATTCATGGGGTCGCAAAGAATCGGACACGACTGAGCGACTGAACTGAACTGAACTCTGCTTTATTGACTATGCCAAAGCCTTTGACTGTGTGGAACACAAAAAACTCTGGAAAACTCTTCAAGAGATGAGAATACCAGACCACCTTACCTGCCTCCTGGGAAATCTGTATGCAGGTCAGGAAGAAACAGTTAGAACTGGACATTTAACAACAGACTGGTTCCAAATAGGAAAAGGAGTCCGTCAAGGCTGTATATTGTCACCCTGCTTATTTAACTTATATGCAGAGTACATCATGAGAAACGCTGGGCTGGAGGAAGCACAAGCTGGAATCAAGATTTCCAGGAGAAATATCAAAAACCTCAGACACGCAGATGACACCACCATTATGGCAGAAAGCAAAGAAGAACTAAAGAGCCTCTTGATCAAAGTGGAAAAGGAGAGTGAAAAAATTGGCTTAAAACTCAACATTCAGAAAGCTAAAATCGTGGCATCTGGTCCCTTCACTTCATGGCAAATAGATGAAACAGCGGAAACAGTGGCAGACTTTATCTTTTGGGGCTCCAAAAACACTGCTGATGGTCATTGCAGCCATGAAATTAAAAGATGCTTACTCCTTGGAAGAAAAGCTATGACCAACCTAGACAAAATATTAAAAAGCAGAGATATTACTTTGCCAACAAAGGTCCGTCTAGTCAAAGCTATGGTTTTTCCAGTAGTCACATGTGGATGCAAGAGTTGGACTGTGAAGAAAGCTGAGCGCAGAAGAATTGATGCTTTTGAATTATGGTGTTGGAGAAGACTCTTAAGAGTCCCTTGCACAGCAAGGAGATCCAACCAGTCCATCCTAAAGGAAATCAGTCCTGAATATTCATTGGAAGGACTGATGCTGAAGCTGAAACTCCAATACTTTGGCCATCTGATGTGAAGAACTGACTCATCTGAAAAGACCCTGATGCTGGGAAATAGTGAAGGCTGAAGGAGAAGGGGATGACAGAGGATTAGATGGTTGGACGGCATCATCGACTCGATGAACGTGAGTTTGAGTAAACTCCAGGAGTTGGTGATGGACAGGGTGGCCTGGCTGCAGTCCATGGGAGAGCAAAGAGTTGGACACAACTGAGGGACTGAACTGAACTGAATGAAATAAAAGTTCTTTGTTCACCATACAGCTTTGACAAAGATTAAAATAATAAATGACACATCAAACACATTATAGTTTAAATTATACTGTGAGTTGCCATTCCTTCTCAACAGAGATGATATTTTTCAGAGAGCACACATCTCTATTGACTGGGTGGCCATTGTTCACTGAATTCTGTATCACATCTGGTTTGTGGAAAGACCATGTTGTAAATACGTAACACAGTATTGTAAATCAACCATACTCCAATAAAAACTAAATAAAGAAAATAACCAGATATTGGAGTGAAGGTTTTGCACACATCAAGTTCCTAGTGTCATCATATAATACTCTCCATCTACTTCCCTAAGGGAATCATGTTGTTTTTAATCTGTCCATTCACACCTCAGGGACAATCATTCTCTTTTTATGTTTTATAGTTGGGTCATTGGAGAAGGCAATGGCACCCCACTCCAATACTCTTGCCTGGCAAATCCCATGGACAGAGGAGCCTGGTGGGCTGCAGTCCATGGGGTCGCTAAGAGTCGGACACGACTGAGCGACTTTCCTTTCACTTTTCACTTTCATGCATTGGAGAAGGAAATGGCAGCCCATTCCAGTGTTCTTGCCTGGAGAATCCCAGGGACGGGGGAGCCTGGTGGGCTGCCGTCTATGGGGTCACACAGAGTCGGACACGACTGAAGTGACTTAGCAGCAGTAGCAGCATTAGAGAACTAGTTGGTTCATTAGAGAACATTGCTGAAGGCCTCACCATCCAGTCATATATTCTGCCACATTTAGTGTTCATCATAGGTTACACATCTAGGTTTAATCCCGGGGTCAGGAAGATCCCCTGGAGAAGAGAATGGCAACCCACTCCAGTATTCTTGCCTGGAGAATTCCATGGACAGAGGAGTCTGGCAGTCTACAGTCCATGGGTTTGCAAAAGAGTCAGACACGACTGAGAACACATACAGATACACAGTTTGCACACAAGCCCACTTATTTACCTTGAATTCTATCAAACCTGGTAACTGGTCTTTACAGACAGAAGATCCACTAGTGACTAGAATGTCCAATAGTCTTTCCTGGGTGAGTGGGTGATAAGCTCATTACTGAAGGGAATGGTACTCTGTTAGAGTCATTGTTCACTTTACCCTTCATTTGCAGACTTGTTGTCTTCTCAAGCTGATTTCCAGACACAGAAACTTCTGAGTAGAAGCTGGCCACTTTCTGCAGTCACAATCTGCTTTCCATCACCCAGACAGCTGTTTTAGCAACATATCATCTTGATTTATGGTCACAAAGAATAAAAACCTCTGTTGTTCAGCATCATCTCCCTTCTCTGATACATTGGTAGTAATTCTCTCATGCCATCTAACATGCAACATTGGGATTGACACACACACCCTTTTATAAAGTAGATAACTAAGAAGGACCTACTGCTCAGGGAACTCTGTTCAATACTCTGTAATATCCTGTATGGGAAAAGAAGCTAAAAAAGAGTGGGTATATGTATAACTGATTCACTTTGCTATATACCTGAAGCTAACACAGTATTGTAAATCAACTATACTCCAATAAAAACTAAGTAAAGAAAATATGTGCTAACATGGTCTACACATTGTGAATGGAGTAATATCTGTAATCTATAATTTGTAAATTGATCAACAGCCTTCACTACTTGAGGGAGAAGAAGGCTACCATTTACATGGAAATTGATGTCACATGGGCTCATCAGTCCCCTGGCAGAGGGCATGGCAACCCACTCTGGTATTCTTGCCTGAAGAATCTTATGGACAGAGGAGCCTGGCAGGCTACAGACCATAGGGTTGCACAGAATCAGTTACGACTGAAGCGACTTGGCACAGCATGGCAAGGGCTCATCAGTCACCAGGGAATTAAGTCTTATAATTAAGAGAACTGGGTAGTCATGTGAGTGAAGCAGGGCTTGGCTGAGCAGGCTGCTGCTGCTGCTGCTGCTAAGTCGCTTCAATCGTGTCCGACTCTGTGCGACCCCATAGATGGCAGCCCACCAGGCTCCTCCATCCCTGGGATTTTCCAGGCAAGAACACTGGAGTGGGTTGCCATTTCCTTCTCCAGTGAATGAAAGTGAAAAGTGAAAGTGAAGTCGCTCAGTCGTGCCTGACTCTCAGCGACCCCATGGGCTGCAGCCTGCCAGGCTCCTCCGTCTATGGGATTTTCCAGGCAAGAGTACTGGAGTGGGGTGCCATTGCCTTCTCCAGCTGAGCAGGGGGCTGCATAAAAAGCAAGAGAACAGCCATCTTATATGGTCTGACTACACACCTGGTCACACAACTTCTGTCTGGCTGGGCTACGAATCTGAGATTCCCATAACCCCCTCCTGTGGTTTGATTAAGAGATTGGGTAACAGAACTCAGGGAAACACTTGAGTTTACCAGTTTATTAAAAGTTGTGGTAAAGTCCATAGATAGACTGCCAGTTGAAAGGATATAGAGGGTGAGGTTTGGGAGGTTCCTGAGAGCAGGAGCTTCTGTCCCTGTGAAGTTGGGGTGCACACCATCTGGATTCATGAATGTGTTCACTGATCCAGAAGCTCTCTGAACTCATACTGTTGAGACTTTTACAGAGGCTTCATCTCAGAGACATGATCAATCAACTCCATTACTGGCCCGTCTCTCTTTTTAGGAGAATGAGGGGCAAGGCTGAAAATTTCAAGCTTTTAATCATAGCTTGTTTCCCTGGTGGCTCAGATGGTGAAGAATCTGCCTGCAAGGCGGGAAAATTGGGTCTGAGCCCTGAGTTGGGAAGATCCCCTGGAGAAGGGCATGGCAATCCACTGCAGTATTCTTGCCAGAAGAATCCCATGGACAGAGGAGCCTGTTCGGCTATAGTTCAAGGCATCTCAGAGAGTCAGACACGACTAAGTGACTAACACAATCATAGCTTGGTCTTCTTGGTGACCATCCCTCATCCGGGAGCTATTCAAGGGCCTATAAGAGGCACCTCATTAGAACTAAAGACACTCCTATTACTCAGGAAATTACAAGGGTTTCAGGAGTTCTCTGTCAGGAACTTGGAGCAGAAACATATATGTGTGTGTGTATTTATATATATATATTTTTTTTTTTCTATTTTTACACACATGGTGATTGTTTTAGGTAGTGTGGCACTTAGGGTAAGAACAAAGGGAAAGGATGGGTAGAGTAAAAAGGAAAAATAGTGAAACAGGTAGGATGCATATCATAAAAGATCTTGTAAACCATGTTGGAGAGTTTTGACAGTGTTACACTTAATAGGAAGGAAAAGGAATTTGTTCCAAATTAAGAACTGCTAATAGCCAAAATGTGGTTACCACATTTTGGATGAGATTTTCTGAATTTTATTTCTCTTAGAAAACTATTTATTAGTTGAGAAAATAAAAACCCAAAATGGATTTTCAAAGCAGCTTAAAATTGGAACAGCTTTTATTAAATGATATTTTAATGAATCAAGATTAAGCAAGTCAGAACTATATGTCCAAAATTTTCCTTGAAATGTACATAAGTACCACAACAGCATAGTTTATAAAAATCTGGAAATTGATTAGTAAACACAATAAGCAACTAATCACAATAAACAGCATATCTTCTTCATCACTTTGTTGTTCAGTTCAGTTCAGTTGCTCAGTCGTGTCCAACTCTTTGCAACCCTGTGGACTGCAACACACCAGGACTCCGTGTCCATCACCAACTCCCAGAGTTTACTCAAACTCATGTCCATTGAGTCGGTGATGCCATCCAACCATCTCATCCTCTGTCATCCCCTTCTTCTTCAGCTTTCAATCTTTCCCAGCATCAGGGTCTTTTCAAGTGGTCAGCTCTTTGCATTAGGTGGCCAAAGTATTGGAGTTTCAGCTTCAGCATCAGTCCTTCCAATGAATATTCAGGACTGATTTCCTTTAGCATGAACTGTACTTCTTACACTCCAAGGGACTCTCAAGAGTTTTCTCCAACACCACAGTTCAAAGCATCAATTCTTAGGCGCTCAGCTTTCCTTATAGTCCAACTCACATCCATACATGACTACTGGAAGAACCAATAGCCTTCACTAGACGGACCTTTGTTGGACAAGTAATGTCTCTGCTTTTTAACATGTTGCCTAGCGTGGTCATAACTTTTCTTCCAAGGAGCAAGCGTCTTTTAATTTCATGACTGCAGTCACCATCTGCAGTGATTTTGGAGCCCAAAAAAATAAAGTCTGTCATTGTTTCCCCTCTTTCCCCATCTATTTGCCATGAAGTGATGGGACCAGATGCCATGATCTTATTTTTCTGAATTTCAAGTTTTAAGCCAACTTTTTCACTCTCGTCTTTCATCAAGAGGCTCTTTAGTTCTTCTTTGCTTTCTGCCATAGGGGTGGTGTCATCTGCATATCAAAGGTTATTGATATTTCTCCCAGCAATCTTGATTCCAGCTTGTGCTTCACCAACTCTGGCATTTCACATGATGTACTCTGCATATAAGTTAAATAAACAGGGTGACAATATACAGCCTTGACGTACTCCTTTTCCTATTTGGAACCAGTCTGTTGTTCCATGTCCAGTTCTAACCAATTCTTCCTGACCTGCACACAGATTTCTCAGGAAGCAGGTAAGGTGGTCTTTATTCCCATGTCTTTAATAATTTTCCACAGTTTGTTGTGACCCACACAGTCAAAGGCTTTGGTGTAGTCAATAAAGTAGAAGTAAATGTTTTTCTGGAACTCTTTTGTTTTTCAATGATCCAACTGATGTCAATTTGATCCCGGGTTCCTCTGCCTTAGATTTTCTCTGATGGTTCAGATGGTAAAGCATCTGTCTACAATGCAGGTGACCTGGGTTTGATCCCTGGGTAGGGAAGATTCCCTGGAGAAGGAAATGGCAACCCACTCCAGTACTCTTGCCTAGAAAATCCCATGGATGGAGGAGCTTGGTGCAGGCTACTGTCCATGGGGTCGCAAAAAGTCAGGCATGACTGAAAGACGTCACTTTCACTTTTTTCTGCCTTTCTAAATCCATCTTGAACATCTGGAAGTTCATGGCTCATGTACTGTTGAAGCCTGGCTTGGAGAACTTTGAGCATCACTTTTCTAGCATGTGAGATGAGTGCAATGGTGTGATAGTTTGAGTATTCTTTGGCACTGCCTTTCTTTGGAATTGGAATGAAAACTGACCTTTTCCAGTCCTGTGGCCACTGCTGGGTTTTCCAGTTTGCTGGTATATTGAGTGCAGCACTTTCACAACATCATCTTTTAGAATTTGAAATAGCTCAACTGGAGTTCCATTACCTCCACTTGCTTTGTTCATAGTGATGCTTCCTAAGGCCTACTTGACTTCGCATTCCAAAACATTATCCAAAACACTTTGCTGACAAAGATCTGAATAGTCAAAGTTATGGTTTGCCAATAATCATGTGTGGATATGAGAATTGGCCATAAACAAGGATGAAAGCTGAAGAATTTAATTGGTGCTTTCGAATTGTGGTACTGGAGAAAACTTTTGAGAGTTCCTTGGACTGCAGGAGATCAAACCAGTCAATTCTAAAGGAAATCAACCATGAATATTCATTGGAAAGACATGATGACGCTCCAATACTTTGGTCACTTGATGTAAAAAGCCAACTCTTTGGAAAAGGCCCTGATGTTCAAAAAGACTGAAGGGAAAAGGAGAAGAGGTCAGCAAGAGATGAGATGGGTAGATAGCATTCCTGACTCAAAGGACATGAACTTGAGCAAACTCCAGGAGACAGTGAAGGACAGAGGAGTCTGGCGTATTGCAGTCCATGGGGTTACAAAGAGTGGGACACAATGCAGCAACTTAAAAACTTCTTCATGAATACATTACACACAAATTCATGCAGCATTTACACGCACACACACACACACACACGCATCCACACACACATATCTATACAGAAAAACCGTCTCTTGGTTCTAAAATGCAGTATTGTATCATTACCAACTTTAGTCAAAATATATTTGTAAGAAATCCCTTCTGATACTAGGATTGTGTCACCATATTGAACTAACACCTTGAAAAATTGATGAATCAATCATTTTGAGAAGCTTCAGTATTAAAAAATAAAATACTGGATTGTAACACTTGTTATTTTCCAATATATAATATACAAACTTCAAAAACTGCCCCTGTGTCAGCTTCTGTCATGATATTTCATACCATGTATATTTGTCCATATGAGTTGTTCAGTGACTGAATGAAAGAGTAGAATAATTTCTCTTCTTACATTCCCACTTGTGTTCAAATAATACCTTTCTTTAAAGAAATATATTGCTTTGCCTATACTACTTCATAAAAATTGGAATCATCAGTACAGAAAAATAGCTCACATTATCCCACCTAAGGAAAAGGGCTAAAGTTTACCAAACAAGCTTCCTAAGTTTCAGTGTGGGTTCTGATTCTGACTTTGTCATATTATTAGCTCTGTAACTTTTGGAGTCTCCAGTTTTTTTAAAAATAAAAAGATGATAACAGTATGTCACTTTTCATGCCAATATGGTTGGAGGGCAAAATTTATTCATTCAAAACTAATTATTGATCGCCTACTCTGTGTAGAGCACTGAGAAGCTAATGAAAAACAAGGACAGTCTCTGCTTTCAAGAGATTTATGGGCCAGTTGGGAGGCTAGACAAGTAAACAAACAGGCAGTCCTATTAGCCTAGGACACCATGAGAACTCATGAGAATTAATGCAAAGATGTTATTTATCATTTTAGATGCTGGTATGAAAATTCCTCTGGGTATCTTAACAACACGCACTCGAAAGCTATACTCGGGTAAACCACTTGATGTGGAAGGGGAAGCTAAAAAGACACTTTCCATCTGTAGCATATGGTTGCCACACAGACTTCTAGTCAGGTGGGTCTGTAAGCTGCAGGGCCTTGTGTTTGTTGAGCCCTGGGGCTAATGCAGCAGGCAGTTTGGAGAAGAGTGGAATTGCTCTCCACAAGAGAGATGAGGAGGGGAGCTAAGGCAGGAGGGAGTGATCAGACCTGTCCGTGGCAGAAGATAGGAGGAGACAGCAAGAAGGAGAAGCAGCAAAGTATGTAACAGGATTTCTTTCACTGAGCTATTTACTGTGCCAAGCTATGGTGCTGAGTACTCTTCAAATAAATCTTAGGATGCCAACAAGGTGAGAAGTAGGTCATATTATACATATTTTAGAGTTGATAAGATAGAACAGTTAGTAGGTGTAGGCTGTTTTGGAATGGTTATGCAGCAAACACCATTTCTTCTGTCTCTCCTGTGAAGTCCCCAGTTAATCTAGCATTATTCACTAATATTTTCTAGCAGCATTCCCAACCTTTCTGGCACCAGTGACCAATTTCATAGAAGACAATTTTTCTATAGACTGGGCCTGAGGGGGTGGTTTCAGGGAATGATTGAAGTGCATTACATTTATTGTGCACTTTATTTCTAATCTAATGCCACCTCTGATCTGATAGGAGGTACCCATCCACATCCTGGAGGTTGAGGACCCCTGTTTTATAGAATTGGGTTTGGAAGAGGCAGCTTGAAGAGAAGCTGGAGAATACCATTGAAAAAAATCCAGGTTATACATCCAATGGACATCTAATTCAATGTGAGAGGCTTAGATACTACTTCCCCCCAAAAGTGTGATTTGAACAGACATGAGAGAGACTAGGTTTCAGCCAGACTGTGGCTGTGATACAGGATATATTAAGCAGAGAGAAGAGAATATCTCAAGGCTTGGAGCCAAGGGTACCTATAGAATATTTGGTGGTATTGGTTTAGTGACTAAGTCATGTCCAACTCTTGAAACCCCCAGGACTATAGCCCACCAGGCTCCTCCATCCATGGAATTTCCCAGGACAAGAATGGTGGAGTGGGTTGCCATTTCCTTCTCCAGGGGATCTTCCTGACCCAGGGATTGAACCTTGGTCTTTGCATTGCAGGTGAGCTCCTGCACTTCAAGCAGATTCTTTATCAACTGAACTATGAAAGAAGTCATAGAACATTTGAGAAACTATTAAATGTTAACTTTCACTCCAAGAGAGTCATGCGTAATAAAGACTATTTATAGGATTTTTTTTCAGTTTCTTTCTTTCTCTTCTTTAACTAAGCATGGCTCCCATGAGGATTATACTGCTTATGAACATTCTGAATATACATAGAAGATATGGAATATATCACAGCAACTGATTATGCCAAAGGAGTGATGGTGAAGTGTTGGGAGCCAGCATGGGAGATCTCACCCATGACAAGGTCATGCAGAGAGACCTGACGGGCAAGGCGGATCAGGACTCGAGGGATCCCCTAGAATTGCTCAAGCATCTACCCCAAAAATCAGAGTTTGTCTGTCTTACTATTTTATGACTTTCACCAACTCTTCTAACATTAACAAGAGACTATCCCCGACCACCTTTTTCTGAAAAAAATCAACTTAGAGCTTTGGTTAATAAGTCTCCTGGGCATAATAAGAGTGTTTCAATCCAAAACCCCCTCTGATGGCTTTTTAGCCTGCCTTACAAGTTTATCCAGACTTTTACAACTATACATGTGATTGTTTGCAGTCTCCCAACCGCAAGAGGCACAAAAAGCTTAAAACATTCTAAAAATGTAGAGCTTTTCGAGGAGTTAAAAATCATTAGAATAGAACTGGTTAAGGGTTTCACTGTTGAGCCAATACTTGCTGCCAAGTTTTCATATCTTTTATTTGTTAATATAATTAGTATATAAAAAAAAAAAAACAGGTACTAGCCCTGGCATTAGCAACATTAGATCTTTAAGTACTTTCTTTGTTATAACGCACTGCACCTTTGTTCTATAGGAATGTAACTTTATTTAGTACTTTGAGGGTGATGCAGATTAACGAAAAAACACTTCAAGGGAAAATGAGTTTTCTGGGAAAAGAGCCATAAGATGTTAACAGGCCTCTTGGCCAAAAGATAATGTAAATCATCTGAGACCTTTTGTATACAAAAAGGTATAAAAAAAAAAAAAAAAAGCCTGGTATCGATAAGGGTCAGGACTGCTGCCCCTACATGACTCTACATCTTCCATTATGTAAAACTTAGGATATATAAGCTCCTTTAAAAAATAAAGTTACGGGTCTTACACAAGCTTGGCCTCCCCATGTCGTACTTTCTTTCTCTCTTTATCTCTTTTTCAGGCTAATTCCCTGAAATACAGGAGCCCTCTGAGTTCATTTTCCTGCCTGGGCTTCTAAGACCCACTCAAGAAGGTACCCAAGGTTGGGCACCTTCTGCTATTTGAGAGGGCACCTGTGACCTACGTGAACAGAACAAGTCTCTTCTCTGAAGCTTTATTGGCTTTCTGCATAGACCAAAAAATATCAGCCTCTTTTCTCTCCTCTATTCTCTTAACTACAAATTCTTTCCTTATCTCTCTCTATATCTATATATCTCTCTTGCCTCGCCGTCCATGCTTCAGATACCCTAGATCCAACCAGGGCTGGTTCCCGGTAGTGAAGTATCACTGCCTACTGTAAATCATTAACAAAGGATATCCATTCATTTTATTAAATGTATTTGTTCTGCTGTTGTATCAAATCTATCACAGATGTCCTCTTTATGTTCCCCTACTGCCATCCAAAATCGGGCATCCTTGGTGTTCTGCGGGCTGGTTATAATGGTTTACTAAGGTCTTCATGCTGTTTGTCTTCTTTCCCTGCCAATTAATTCCTCATCAGTTCAGTTCAGTTCAGTCGCTCAGTCGTGTCCGACTCTTTGCGACCCCATGAATCGCAGCACGCCAGGCCTCCCTGTTCATCACCATCTCTCGGAGTTCACTCAGACTCACATCCGTCGAGTCAGTGATGCCATCCAGCCATCTCATTCTCGGTCGTCCCCTTTTCCTCCTGCCCCCAATCCCTCCCAGCATCAGAGTCTTTTCCAATGAGTCAACTCTTCGCATGAGGTGGCCAAAGTACTGGAGTTTCAGCTTTAGCATCATTCCTTCCAAAGAAATCCCAGGGTTGATCTCCTTTAGAA
>SJYT01070621.1:599853-676144 GCA_006410635.1 Cephalophus harveyi | reverse complement strand
GTAATTGGAGCATTCTTTTGCATTGCCTTTCTTTGGGATTGGAATGAAAACTGACCTTTTCCAGTCCTGTGGCCACTGCCGAGTTTTCCAAATTTGCTGGCAGATTGAGTGCAGTACTTTCACAGCATCATCTTTCAGGATTTGAAACAGCTCAACTGGGATTCCATCACCTCCACTAGCTTTGTTCGTAGTGATGCTTTCTAAGGCCAACTTGACTAATTCCTCATACTGCTATCCAAATATATGTAGAAGGTCCTCTGACCATGATCCTTAGTGCAATCCTTAATAAATTAGGTTTAAACTCCTTAACCCGGAAATTTGTTTCTAATGTTCTTTGGGAGTTTGGTATTCCTTCAAGCCCAAATGCTATTACTTTTCAACATATTTGTCCACCAAAGTGCATTCTCTGAAAATGCCCTTTATTTGTATATACTGGTGCTTTTATTCACCATATTTGGACCTCACACAGTATCCTGTGTCCCCTTGCAAAGTCCTACCTGCCTCTGAATTCCAGCTCTTTGACATAGCGTGAGTGTGTGTTTAGTCGTGCCTGACTCTTTGCCATCATATGGACTGTGGCCCGCCAGGCTCCTCTGTCCATGGGATTATCTCAGCAAGAATCCTGGAGTGGATTACCATTTCCTTCTCCAGGGGATCTTTCCGACCCAGGGATCGAGCTTGTGTCACTTGTGTCTCCTGCATTGGTGGGTGAATTCTTTACCACTGAGCCACCTGGGCATCCCCTTTCATGGAGACTTCCTGATTCTCTATTCACTACTCCTGATAGAGCAAAGATGAGATTAAGTCCTCAGCTGAATATCCATTGAGTTTTAGGCTTATTTTATATATCGTGTATATCTGCAATACGTTCTGTCATCATTGTACACTACCCCTCTTGCTGGTCTCTAAGTTCTTGAGAGGCAAACATCTCTGGCCCCAAAACTTGGGTGAGGCCTATGAAGGCCAATATGCATTCCTATGATTCTTAGCCTTCTGGAAATTTGTGAGCCTAGGGACCTATCTTCTTCTCTGTTACTCTTCCTTATTAAAAAAATATTTATAGAGAGAATTCCCTGGTGCTCCAGTGGTTAGGACTCCATGTTTTCACTGCTGAGGGCCCAAGTTCAATCCCTGGTTGGGGAACTAAGATCCCACACACAGAGCAGCCAAAAAAAACAAAAGAGAGAGAGAAAATTATAGAGCATTTGCTATGTGCCTAGCATATAGCTTTGGGGGACATAAAATGATAAGGACAACAGGTTTCCTGTCTCTGTGAATGTATAATTTTGGTAAAGGGGTAGGTGAAAAAACTAACCACCAAATAATTACACAGAACTATAGAATTTCAGTTGTATAAGTGCTTAAAACATAAGGACCCAATCAAAAAGTGGGCCAAAGAACTAAACAGACATTTCTCCAAAGACATACAGATGGCTAACAAAGACATGAAAAGATGCTCAACATCACTCATTATCAGAGAAATGCAAATCAAAACCACAATGGGGTACCATTTTGTGCCAGTCAGAATGGCTGCAATCCAAAAGTCTACAAGCAATAAATGCTGGAGAGGGTGTGGAGGAAAGGGAACCCTCTTACACTGTTGGTGGGAATGCAAACTAGTTCAGCCACTATGGAGAACAGTGTGGAGATTCCTTAAAAAACTGGAAACAGAACTGCCATATGACCCAGCAACCCCACTGCTGGGCATACACACCAAGGAAACCAGAATTGAAAGAGACATGTGTACCCCAATGTTCATCGCAGCACTGTTTATAATAGCCAGGACATGGAAGCAACCTAGGTGTCCATTAGCAGATGAATGGATCAGAAAGCTGAGGTACATATACACAATGGAGTATTACTCAGCCATCAAAAAGAATACATTTGAATCAGTTCTAATGGGGTGGATGAAACTGGAGCCTATTATACAGAGTGAAGTAAGTCAGAAAGAAAAACACCAATACAGTATACTAACTCATATCTATGGAAATTAGGAAGAAGGTAGCGGTAACCCTGTATGTGAGACAGCAAAAGAGACACATATGTATAGAACAGTCTTTTGGACTCTGTGGGAGAGAGCCAGGGCAGGATGATATGGAAGAATGGCATTGAAACATGTAAAATATCATATGTGAAATGAATTGCCAGTTTAGGTTCGATGCAGGATACAGGATACTTGGGGCTGGTGCACTGGGACAACCCAGAGGGATGGTACGGGGAGGGAGGTGGGAGGGGGATTCAGGATGGGGAACACATGTACACCCATGGTGGATTCATGTCAATATATGGCAAAACCAATACAATATTGTAAAGTAAAATAATAAAAAAAAAGAAACATAAGATACTCTATTATCAATATACTCTGAACTGTCACGCCACCAGTCAATTTTTTCATTAAAGTCCTCGCAGCAGTGCTTCCTATACCTGCATTCCATTGAAAATACACAGGCCAATTCTGTAACTTTTTTATTGAGTGCTCAGTCTACCAATTTGCCCTAACTGATGCCTGGCTCTGCCCTTTCCATGCCCCCCACCCACCTTACATCACTTGTCTTAAAATTCTCATGAGTAGAGGCTACTCTATTAGGTCAGGAGGGATGCTTCTTACTCTCCCTCAACCTCCAGGCTGGCCCAACCATGTTCTGCTTCCATTCCAAGGCTTTTCCAACCTCAGCCTAAAGCTCTACTTTTCAAACTTACATTAAGCATTTGGAAAGAGCTTTGTATTGTATAATCAGGGAACTGAGAGACAGCTAGTGTGGCTGAATTTTTTTTTTTTTTTTTTTCTGGCTGCACTGAGCAGCATGTGGGATCTTAGTTCCCTGTTCTGGATCAAACCCATGCCTCCAACCACTGGACAGCCAGGGAAGTCCATGGCTGCAGTATTGATTGGGGGAAAGTGTTTTACAAATGAAGACTGAAGGGATAGGCAGAGCTCAGACCATGTAGCCCTGTGGGCCATGCTGATATGTTACCTGACTCAAATGTTAAAGAATCTGCCTACCTACCCAGGAGCCACAGGAGATGTGGTTTGAACCCTTGGGTCAGGAAGATCCTCTAGAGGAGGAAATGGCAACCTACTCCAGTATTCTTGCTGAGATAATCCCATGGACAGACAAACCTGGCGGGCTAGAGTCCATCCAATAACAAGGAGTCAGACACGACTGAGCATGCATGCACACACCAATGAAAAAACAGGTGTGAAGAGTTCAGCTGAGTGGAGCTGTTACATGTCCCCTGCCTACAAAAACAAACCAAAATGAAAGCAGTAATCAAGCCTTTAATCACTTACTGTGATAGCATAAGCAAAAGGCTAAACGAGAGAAAAAACTGACTCCCTAGTTTCCATTCCCCCCACTGAAATGGAGCCAGCATAGGGTAAGTGAATAAGCACAGCTCTGGAGAGAGTAGTCTCCCAGCTAAGGAACACTGTGCCCAGCCCCACCCAAGCAAAAGACTCCTGAAGTTTTATGAGACTTGGGGCAGGAGGCAGGGAGACATCAGTCTGAAGACAGATCACTTGGGAACTCTGAAACCTCGCGTGGTGGAACTGTGGCATCCTGGATGAGAGACACCTGGGCAACCTGATTCTTAGAGAGAGCTGGGGCTCATCAAGCAGGAAAATCGAAGGGGGACTCTCACCACCTCTGTAGCTAAAGCATCAGATCATAACCTCCACCCAGGAAGATATCTGCATGGCAACACCTGGCCATGGCCCCATAGGACTTGGGTGGGTGGGGGGCAGGTCCCAGGTGCCCACAGCCTGGAGAGATGGTCATACTCTGCATGTTAGTGAAGCCAGTGTGCTGGTCACCAGTAAGGAGAGGCTGGGTCAACTAAGTGGGGTATTGGGGAACAAAGCATCTTCCTAATTTAAAGCCCTAATCCACCCAAGAGATACCCCACGTCCAAGGTAAGAGAAACACAAGTAAAACGGTAGGCATTGAGAGAGGGCATCAGAGGGCAGACAGACTGAAACCACAATCACAGAAAACTAGCCAATCTGATCACATGGACCACAGCCTTGTCTAACTCAGTGAAACTAAGCCATGCCATGTGGGGCCACCCAAGACCAACAGGTCATGGTGGAGAGGTCTTACAGAATGTGGTCTGCTGGAGAAGGTAATGGAAAACCACTTTAGTAGTCTTTCCTTGAGAACCTCATGAACAGTATGAAAAGGCAAAAAGATAGGACACTGAAAGATGAACTCCCCAGGTCAGTAGGTGCCCAATATGCTACTGGAGATCAGTGGAGAAATAACTCCACTGAGAGAATGAAGGGATGGAGCCAAAGCAGAAACAATACCCAGTTGTGGATGTGACTGGTGATAGAAGCAAGGTTCTACGCTGTAAAGAGCAATATTGCATAGGAACCTGGAACGTTAGGTCCATGAATCAAGGCAAATTGGAAGTGGTCAAACAGGAGATGACAAGAGTGAACATCAAATTCTAGGAATCAGCGAACTAAAATGGAGTGGAATGGGTGAATTTACCTCAGATGACCATTATATCTACTACCGTGGGCAGGAATCCCTTAGAAGAAATGGAGTAGCCATCATAGTCAACCAAACAGTCCACAATGCAGTACTTGGATGTAATCTCAAAAACATCAGAATGATCTCTGTTCATTTCCAAGGCAAACCATTCAATATCATGGTAATCCAAGTCTATGCCTCAATCAGTAATGCTGAAGAATCTGAAGTTGAACAGTTCTATGAAGACCTACAAGACCTTTTAGAACTAACATAGAGTGCCTGATGAACTATGGATGGAGGTTCGTGACACTGTACAGGAGACAGGGATCAAGACCATCCCCAAGAAAAATAAATGCCAAAAAGCAAAATGGCTGTCTGAGGAGGCCTTACAAATAGTGTGAAAAGAAGGGAAGTGAAAAGCAAAGGAGAAAAGCAAAGATAGACCCATTTGAACGGAAAGTTCCAAAGAATAGCAAGGAGAGATAAAAAAGCCTTCCTCAGTGATCAATGCAAAGAAATAGAAGAAAACAATAGAATGGGAAAGACTAGAGATCTCTTCAAGAAAATTAGAGATACCAAGGGAAAATTTCATGCAAAGATAGGCTCAATAAAGGACAGACATGGTATGGACCTGACAGAAGCAGAAGATATTAAGAAGAGGTGGCAAGAATACACAGAACTGTACAAAAAAGATCTTCACGACCAAGATAATCATGATGGTATGATCACTCACCTAGAGCCAGACAGGAGATGAAGTTTGAACCCTTGGGTCAGGAAGATCCTCTGGAGAAGGAATGGCAACCTATTCCAGTATTCTGGCTGAGATAATCCCATGGACAGATAAACCTGGCCGGCTTGAGTCCATGCAGTCACAAAAAGTCAGACACAACTGAGCATGCATGCACACACCATATGAAAAATAGGTCCTCCCAATGAAAACCCAGGACTGATCTCCTTTATTCGCAAGGTCTAAGCTCCCTTATAAAGGATATTGCTCCTGAAGGCAAAACGAAAGGTCACTAAACTGCTTGGCCAGGGCGGGGCCTAGCCGCCTGGCTAGTATATCCTCCAGTAAGAGATACTCAGGAACCCTCTCTGTTGGAAAAGGCAGTGGTCGCCAATTTGCACCTGCCGCCTAAAGAGTTGTTTTAGAAGGTAGGAGTCCTCCAACATGGCGGCTCTTCCGTGTTGGGGGCTTGAAGGTGGGCAGGCCCCAGGACAGCTGAAGGGATACAAAATGCGCATGGGCCTGCTGTGCAGCAGTGGGGAACCGGGGCCTGGAATTCAGCATAAATAAACAGAAGCCTGGTCACAGTAGGGAGCATTAGGGGGTTCACAGGGTTAAGCCTAATCACAGGCTTGAACTATCCAAGGGGACAGAAATGCCAAGGTTTACTTGACTGTCTTGGCGAACGAATATTCCCCAATAAGAAACACCCGGGAGCCTTAAGTACTGGGGGAGCCCGGCATCTGATCAGAAGTAAGTCCAAATGGGGACTGACGGTGGCCAGTCTACCACTGCCACATCAGAGTGATTTTTGCATCCTGAGTGCCTCCACTTGGTAGCTATGCCTGTGGTTGGGGCTGAGCTATTGTTCCACAGACCTGGGGGGGCTACTGTTGCCAAGGCCAGCTCACAGGAGCAAGAAGATTGAGGATAACGAGGCTTCTGCAGAATTTCCAAACCCTGGTGAGCATAATCATCCTTAAAGCAAAGCAGGTGGGGGCTGCCCTGTCTTGATGAACACCTGGACGGGTGCCCCAGTGGCTGCTGGGAGCTGGGAGCAGAACACTGGTTGCTGGAGAAGCCCAGGGCCAGACCCGGCAGGAGGTTCAAATGAGACTAAAGGTCATCAGTTTGTATCCCATGCCTTTGATTAATTTTCACTTACTCAATGGAGACTATTTACCCTCCTGGCAAAATACAAGGCTATTCCACTACCTTTTTAGCTCTGGGCCCCACAAGCTCACCAAAGTTTGCCAGGTCAGAGACTCCTGGGAGCCCTGGTTCCTAGAGAAGCTGGCGTGCTGATCCCACAGAAAGTTCACAGAAAAACTGTTGGTCGATGGTTTGCACCTGCAGTCTCAGAATGATTTTCGGGGTGCTGGGGCCCTTCACCATGGAGGCTTTGCTGGAGTTTGGAGCCCAGACCCAGCTCCACAGGCATGGAGGACCCCACTGCCCGAGGATTGTTAACCAGGTAAGTCCTGATGATGCGCGTGCAGCCAGGGCTGGGGGACCTCTTAGGAGGCAAAGCAAAGACCGTGAAAAAAGGGGTTCATAGGAACAGACTCTTGGGAGACAAAAGGGGAGATGGTTGGCAATTTGCCTCTGCTGTTTTAGAGTGATTTTTCTGGGTGTGCGCTCCCTTACCCTGGAGGGTTTGTGAATTTGGGGGCTTGATGCTCTTTCCACAGGCCTGGAGGGCCCCAGCTGCCTAAAATGAGCCAAAGGGATTCCCTTACTGCATGTGCGCATGCCAACTGGTTCAGGGTGGCCACAGACCTGGAACAGGTAGCCAATTTGCCCGTCGTTGTCTCCGAGTGATTTTTGTGGGGGTGTGTGTCCTCCATCTTGGATGCTCTGCAGTTGTTTGGAAGCATGCACTTAGCTCCACAGTCCTGGAGGACCCTGGCTGCCCAAGGTTCTCCGATGGCACTCCTGGGCATGACCGTCAGGGAAGCCAGACGTGAACAGGTGAAGACTGCCTGCAGCCCATTTGCAGCTTCTGCTTTGGGGCCTTTTGAGGGGGTTTTCACCCATCTTCCTTGAGGCCATGCAAGTGGTTGGGACCTGGCTAGCAGGGCCTGCTGAAGGATCTGTGCTGCGTGAGCCTGTGCCAGGCAGTTCAGGGCAGCCAGGGACCTGGATCAGGGCAAAGGTTAGGGGTGGTCAGGTCAGAGGAGCAGGATCTTGAGAGAAAAAGACATCTTTCTAAATCTGAGCCCTGATATATGCAAGTGGGCATATTGCCCTCTAAGGCAGGGCCTGGGGATACTGTACTGCATTGTCAAGTTTTCTGAAGCAGATTGGGTTGGTTATTTCCAATAAGAGGCAAGTGGGAGTCCTGGTTGCTGGAGAAATCTGGTTGCCTTAGGCTTGGTGTTGGAGCTAGCAAAGCTTTCTATGTAATGGAGCGAGGGTGCCCAATTCTGGTACCGAAACAGCGCCAGGGCCCATTCAGGTGTGGTGAGTTTTTTTAGCTTGTTCATTTCCTGCAAGATATGCTGTTATTTTCTAATATCCATTTTCTTGTGTTTAATTCCAAACGGATCTCACACACATACTCCAAGTTTCCCTGACAGCCTCTAGGTGGTATATGTTGTCATCTTCCATGTCAATGGATCATTATTGAAAATAGCACAGGGGCTGCTCTGCAGTTTTAAACTTCTCACAAAGTTCAACACAATGAGGACCTAATTTTTCAAAATGAGTTATTAGCAGCACAATGAATGTTCTCTTTGTGTGAATTACAGCAGCTTTTGTTAATTACCTAAAATCTGCAAACCTGTGGGAAACATTTGCAATAAATTGATTTTTCTAGACATTGCCTCAGTAATAAATAAGTCAGTATAGTGACTAATAAATGCCCCTTCTTTTGATTTTGTGCCCTTGTAATTAAAAAAACCTGAAGACAAGAGAAATCTGAAAGCTACATCCTCCAAAATATCACAGTAAGAACACCAACTAGGGCTGAGGTCTGCAGTTGTTCTTACGGTAAATTCCACTCTTGAGACTTTCAGTTGCAAATGACAGGAACAGAATTTAAAGTATAGAATAAATTTTAGGGCTGTGCAACTGGAATTTTTTTTTAAGGAGATTTTGTTTATTGAAGTATAGTTTATTTACAATGTTGTGTTAATTTTTACTATAAGCCAAAGTGATTCTTATATATGTATATATACACACATACACATTCTTTTTAATATTCTTTTGCATTATGGTTTATCACAGGATATTGAATGTAATTCCTTCTGCTATACAGTAGTGTTACCGAGATCAAGCTTGCTCTGCTTGCTTCATGACAGGCCAATGATTTGGAGACAAGGTGTTGAGGCAAGGAATACCCCAACCAGAGAAAGCGGCTGACTCAGAAGACTGCATATTAATGTCTCAAAATAAGCATTTTGTCGAGGTCTGGATGCCAGGTTCTTTTTTTTTTAATTTTATTTTTACTTTATTTTACTTTGCAATACCGTATTGGTTTTGCCATACATTGACATGAATCCACCATGGGTGTATATTATAGAACAGTGATGGGGGAGAAGTGAGAGAACAAAGTAAAACAGCCATTAATCTTGTAAATATCTCCTAGAATGGCAAGCCTCAGGCAGGGGATGTGTTACTTTCTTCCTTCTGATGGCATCCCACTCCAGTACTCTTGCCTGGAAAATCCCATGGGCAGAGGAGCCTGGCAGGCTGCAGTCCATGCGGTCATGAAGAGTCAGACACGACTGCTTGACTTCCCTTTCACTTTTCACTTTCATGCATTGGAGAAGGAAATGGCAACCCACTCCAGTGTTCTTGCCTGGAGAATCCCAGGGACGGGGAAGCCTGGTGGGCTGCCGTCTATGGGGTCACACAGAGTCGGATACGACTGAAGTGACTTAGCAGCAGCAGCAGCAGCCATCCACAGGTGGACAGGGTCCTGAACAAAGGCACTGCAGTTTAACAGACAGGCAGAGGGGCAGGATTCTCTGAGGCAGGACATTGTATGTGATTATAATAAAAGCAATGGAAAGCAAGTCAAAAAAATGGTTCTAATTTGTAGTCAGAATTGGTTATTCCCTGCAACAGTAGGACCCTGCTGTTTATCCATGCGACGCACACGCACACCAGTTTGCATCTGCTAACCCTGTACTCCCACACCATCCCTCCCCCTTGGCAACCACGTCTGCTCGCTATGTTTGTGAGTCTGTTTCTGTTTTGTAGATAGGCTAAATTGTGTTGGATTTTAGTTTCCACATGTAAGTGATGTCATGTGATATCTGTTTTTCCCTTTCTGACCTTACTTAGTATGATAATCTCCACTTCCATCCATGGTGCTGTAAATGGCATCATGTCCTTCCTTTTTACGGCTGAGTAGTATTCCATCGTGTATTTATATTGCAGCTTCATTATTGCTTCATCTGTTAGTGGACATTCAGGTTGTTTCCATGTCTTGGCTGTTGTGAACAGTGCTGCTATGAAAACAGGGGTGCATGTGCCTTTTTGAATTTTTGTTTTGCTGGATATATGCCCAGGAGTGGGCCTGCTGCATCATATGGTAATTCTACTTTTAGTAATTGGGAATTAATCCAGTTTCAAATATGGTTGGATCAGAGATATGAAGAAAACCAGAATACATCACTCTAAAGTATTCCTCTTTGACATAAAACTATTTTGAACTGAAAGTAATTAAGAAGCAGCAAACCCAGGAAAAGCTCCCCGTTTTAGGCAGGATCAGTTCAGTTCAGTCATTCAGTCGTGTCCGACTCTTTGCAACCCGATGGACTGCAGCACGCCAGGCCTCCCTGTCCATCACCAACTCTGGGAGTTCACTCAAACTCAAGTCCATTGGGTTGGTGATGCCATCCAGCCATCTCATCCTCTGCCGTCCCCTTCTCCTCCCACCTTCAATCTTTCCCAGCATCAGGCTCTTTCCCAATAAGTCAGCTCTTCGCATCAGGTGGCCAAAGTATTGGAGTTTCAGCTTCAACATCGGTCCTTCTAATGAACACCCAGGACTGATCTCCTTTAGGATGGACTGGTTGGATCTTCTTGCACTCCAAGGGACTCCCAAGAGTCTTCTCCACCACCACAGTTCAAAAGCATCAATTCTTCGGCACTCAGCTTTCTTCACAGTCCAACTCCCACATCCATACATGACCACTGGAAAAACCATAGCCTTGACTAGACGGACCTTTGTTGGCAAAGTAATGTCTCAGCTTTTTAATAGGCTGTCTAGGTTGGTCATAACTTTTCTTCCAAGGAGTAAGCATCTTTTAATTTCATGGCTGCAGTCACCATCCGCAGTGATTTTGGAGCCCCCCAAAATAAAGTCTGCCACTGTTTCCACTGTTTCCCCATCTATTTTGCATGAAGTGATGGGACCAGATGCCATGATTTTAGTTTTCTAAATGTTGAGCTTTAAGCCAACTTTTTCTGCAGGNATGGCTGCAGTCACCATCCGCAGTGATTTTGGAGCCCCCCAAAATAAAGTCTGCCACTGTTTCCACTGTTTCCCCATCTATTTTGCATGAAGTGATGGGACCAGATGCCATGATTTTAGTTTTCTAAATGTTGAGCTTTAAGCCAACTTTTTCTGCAGGGTACATGCCTTCTTTTTTACGGGGGACCGTCTTATCAGCCCAGAGACCTTTCAGAGGAATCTGCAAACAAACTTTCCTTCATTAGTTGCTCCCATGTATTTATGTCTCCTCAGTTTGCCACTTTTGGAAGCCTGAAACTGTGTGCTTTATTTTGTCATTTCTCTATAGTATTGTTTTGTCAAGAGGTTGTGTAAGCTGGAATCTAAGCACTCCAGCTTGAGTTACTTTTCCTTTAGGTTTCTTCCAAGTGGTATTGTGTTGATACACTGCTTGCTTTTGTTAATGTCTCTTTGTTAAAGAGTTCCTGCTGATAACTGAAGCAGGATAAAATGTTGCCTCCTTACATATGAAACATGTCTTGAGTAACTTTCTCTGCCTTGGTGTCTTGGTTCTTATCTTTCCTTAGAATCTGTTCCATGGTTTCCCTTCACTTGGCAAAGAGCCAGCCATAGACAGTTTCCTGCCCATATCATTCTTGTAACATGTGGACTTAAACTCTTTTTCTTTGATTCCACATATAGACTTTCAGGGCTGGACACTGAGGTCTAAACTGTGCATTCCCTCTTAGGATGTGGACCCAGGTGGATCAGTGTTCCTGAGCATCTGAAATATGCGAGATATTGTCCCAGGTACCAGGGATGTGATGTGAGCAAGAGAAGTGTAGCCTGTACTCTCCTGAGGTGAGGAGAACATTAATGAATGAATGAATCACTCCCTTCTGGTGAGGGTGAGGAAACGTTAATGAACAAACTAGCCAACCAATCTCCGGTAATGGTAATAATTTTATATCATAAATGTGCCTTAAAGGAAAATAAAGCAAACTGAATGGGTAAAATAAAATGTGGTATTGTGATGGTGAAAGTGAAATTGTTAGTTGCTCAATCATTTCCTACTCTTTGCATTCCATGCACTATAACCCTCCAGGCTCCTCTGTCCATGGGACTCTTCAGGCAAGAATACTGGAGTGGGTTGCCATTCCCTTCTCCAGGGGATCTTCCTGACCCAGGGATTAAACCCAGGTCTCCTGCATTGCAGAAGGTTCATTACCATCTGAGCCCCAGGGAAGCATTTTGACGGTAGTGTTGACTAAAAAAGATGCACAATGTGAGAGCTGTGAATTAAGTTTTATTTGGGGCAAAATGAGGACTGCAACCCGGGAGACTGCACCTCAGATAATTCTGAGGAACTGCTCCAAAGAGGTCATGGGGGAAGATCAAGATATAAGATTTTGGTGAAGGCAAAGTTCAATGCAATCAAGCGCTTATTTTATAAGAGGCTTTCTGCTAGTCACAAGAAGCTGTTGTCATCATGAAGGATTCAGTGCAAAGATTGGGATGCAAAGATTGGGATGCAAAGATTGGGATGCAAAGATTGGGATCACGAAATCAGTTTCTGAAAATATCTAACCACCTAAAGACCTGTTCTGCCAGTTTCCCTGGAGCACTGAGTGTGTCACTCTTGCACCCTGAACTCCTTTTAGAACATGTTGAAGGTCAGAGCAGCACTAGCAAAGGGTTCAGGGCAAATGCCCTTCCTTGGCAAGTGCCAGTTTGTAGTTGACAGTGGTACTTGTGGGGTCAAGAGAGGACTTTGTAAAAAGGTAACATCGAGTTGCAACAGAGCGTGGCTTCAGGTATTGTGTTCTGACTTTCTGTTCTGTTTACTCTAGACAAAAATCCAGGTAGGGAGCATTTGTCTCCAGAGCTCCTGGAATTATACATAGTAAGAAATCTCCCAGACACTTGGATGTCTTCGAGTTGAATGTATTAGAAGACAGGTATAGGAAGAACTGTTTTCTCTTCTTGGAGATGTAGCAGATTACCCAAGACATGTGGCTTCTCCTGACGGAAGGGTGTATGATTCCCAAGATTCCTTTCAGCTCTAAATTCAGTGATTCTGAATTCATTCTATAAGCCATTCATTTTCATATTTTCTTTTAGCATTCAATAATGTCAGAATGAAAGATGCAAGGAGGGCAAAACTGAATTGTAGAATCATCATTTACATTCACCAGTTTATAGAAGGACATTATAAATAACCTTACCTAAAAAAGACAGAAGTCCTATTCTTCAATGACTTATGTGTCAATATTTGTAAATCCTATTAAATAACTTTAAGAAAGCCTAGTGACATAGTCATTACTTTCTAGCTTCCAAGCAACTGTGATTAGATTAACATCTTTTTGATCAGTGAACAGCCTCTAAGTAGAGTTGATATAACCTTGGCAGTTAGTAGAACAAATACTTAAAGGAAATTTTATATGTTGTGCCTATTCTTACTGGTGCACGCCTGCTCAGTCTTTATGTCCAAGTCTTTGCGACCCCATGGACTATAGCCCGCCAGGCTCCTTCTTTCCGTGGAATTTCCCAGGCAAGAATACTGGAATGGGTTGCCATATCTTCCTCCAGGGAATCTTCCCAACCCAGGGATTGAACCTGTGTTTCCTGCTTGCCTTGCAGATTCTTTACCACTGAGCCACCAGGGAAGCCCATTGCTACTGGTACCGTTTGATTTGAAAGTGAAAGTGAAGTCACTCAGTGTGTCCAACTCTTTGCGATCCCATGAACTGTAGCCCACCAGTCTCCTCCATCCATGGGATTCTCCAGGCAAGAGTACTGGAGTGGGTTGCCATTTCCTTCTCCAGGGGATCTTCCCGACCCAGGGATCGAACCCAGGTCTCCCACATTGCAAACATACGCTTTAACCTCTGAGCCGCCAGGGAAGTGAGCATGAAATAATTCCCTAGAGAAATGTTATCTATGAGAAGTGCTTCCTTATTATTAACTTTTCTATTGATGTTTATTGTTTTTATTGATGTCTACAGTGTTTTACATCTACATCATAGTGATTCAGTTTATATATATATATATATATATAAAATATTCTTTTTCTCATTGTTTTCCATTATAGGTTATTATAAGATATTGGGTAGAGTACCCTGTGCTGTACATTAGGTCCTTGTTTTTTTTTTTTTATTTTATTTAATATATAGTAGTGTATAGATGTTAATCTCAAACTCCTAAATTATCCCTTATTCCCATCCCCTTTGGTAACCATAAGTCTGTTTTCTATATCTGTGAGTCTATTTGTTTTGTACATAAATTTGTGTCATTTTTTTTCAGATGTGATAGCATATGATATTTGTCTTACCCTGACTTAGTATGCCAATCTCTAGGTCTATCCATGTTCCTGCAAAGGGCAGTATTTCATTCTTTTCTATGGATGACTAATATTTCATTGTGTATATATACACCACATTTTCTTTATGTGTTCCTCTGTTGATGGACATCTAGGTTGCTTCCATGTCCTGGCTGTTGTAAATAGTGCTGCTACGAACACTGGGGCACATAGAAGCTCTTCCTTTTATTGATCAGTCATGCTTAAACAAAATAACTATAATAACCTTCAATTATTATCTATAATTATTATATTGTGTTAAGCAATAGTAATAGTTAACATTTATCAAGTAGTTACTGTATGTCAGACACTTTTCTAGGATGCTTTACATATTTATGTATTTAATCTCTATTGAGGCAGTCTGAGTGCAGATTGGAAAAGAATTTCTAGACACAGAGTATTTCAGAAGGGATTATTCAGAACAAAGAACAGAGATAATGAGGGCACTGTGAGCACAGTGGGCTGACCTCCTGACAGACCAGGGAGAGTGACAGTTTTTGTGGATAATAGCTGATTTTTATAGCCTCAAGACAAAGGAGATTCCTGCTGAAAAGTTGGCATTAGATGATTGGTTAGAGCACTATAGGGTGACTACTGGGTTGGACTTTTGCCTAAGTTGGAGTCAGGAAGCCTGCCGGTGATGATCGGGGGCTTTTGGCAATGGTTATAAAGGGGCTTAATCAGCTTTGGCGGTGACCTTGATTCTAGGCTCTGCTTCTGTGGCTTTGAAGCAAGGCCTTGCACTCAATAATGTTGGCAACCCTATGAAATGCTGCTATTATTAATCTACTTTTCAGATGAGGGAATTGAAACATGGTGAGGAACCTGTATCTCATGACAGCGGATGAGGTGATTCGATGGCATCACCGACTCGATGGACACGAGTTTGAGTAAGCTCCGGGAGTTGGTGATGGACAGGGAAGCCTGCTGTGCTGAAATCCATGTGGTTGCAAAGAGTTGGAAGCGACTGAACTGAACTGAGGAACCTGCCCTAGTTCACAGACCTGGTTGATAACAAAACAGTGTTTCAAATCTAGGTGTTCTTGATCTTATTAAATAATTCAAGTTTTTAGCCACATATGCTACTTTACATGTATTTTAAATCTGAATGGGAAATGGTGTTTGTTTTTTCTGGTGTGGCAAATAATATTCAGAGATTGAGATCATCTTTGCTATAAGTTGTCTTTGCCATAGGTTGCCATAACATAGGGTAACTATGGGAATTAAACTAATTTCACAAGCCAATAGCATACAGGATCATATCTTTTAATTAAGCCAATAAAGAAGTAACATACTCCAACCAGTAATAGATTAATCACACTATTGCTTCAGGCAAAGGGAAGATAAAAGGAATAAAGTACAAATTTAGTTTAGATGTACCTTTGGTAAGCTGATGTCCAGCTGTCAGTGCAAAGTAAAAGTCCTTTGTTACTAGGGCGCGTTGCTAGGGAACAGAGATACCAGTGTTGGCAGGCAAGATGATGTCTTTGGGCCACTGCATGGCTTTCACCACTACCTGACAAGGCGTCATCTTGCCCAGGCAGGACCTAATGCCACAAGGTCTTCGGAGAGCTATCGAGATCAACAACACAGACAGAACACTCTTAGGGTGGTGGTCAAACCTTAATGTCTCCCAGAGCTGCCGCCTACCCCTTCTTGTCCATCAATGCTTCTCAGTAAATGAGCTGCTGAGCACTTGACCACAGGGGTCAGCCCTGACATCCGGCTACAGCTTCCTAAATGTATATGACTTCACTCAGAACCAAACAACCTCAGTCTTAAGATTAAAAAAAAAAAAAAGAAGTCCAAAACAAGTGGATTTGAAATCATATCAAACCAATATATATCAGCATTTCAGTCTACTTTAGGAGAAATTTACTTTGGTAAAGAGTCTTTCTGCAGTGCAAGAGACCTGGGTTCGATCCCTGGTTCAGGAAGATCCCCTGGAGAAGGGAATGGCAGCTCTCTCCAGTATTCTTGCCTGCAGAATTACATGGACAGAGGAACCTGGCAGGGTACAGTTCATGGGGGTCGCAAAGAGTCAGATACGACTGAGGAACTAACACACACATAGGAAAAATTGGATGGTAGGTGACATTTACGTACTATCAATTTTATACTGCTGTGTCCTCTTTTCCTCTTTTCATCTCTGCCCTATTCCCTCCTGCAACCCCCAGGGCTGTCTTTCACCCTCAAAATATGTGAACCCCCAAAGAAGATGATACTAATTGGTTACAATTTAGTATCATTTTGGAGAAGGAAATGGCAACCTACTCCAGTATTCTTGCCTGGAAAATCCCATGGACAGGGGAACCTGGCAGGTTATAGTCCATGGGGTCGCAAAAGAATCCGACAGGACTAAGTGACTTCACACCTCTAGTATCATTTTAGCCCATGGTTTGCCTCTTTCAGAAGGATTTATACTTTGTATTTTATGTAGGAACAAAAGGCTTTTTCCTGCTGAAGGGATTTCAAATAGAAGGCAGTGAAAGGGAGAGAGATTTGGAGGGTTAGGTTGCTCCTGCAGTGTCATTTCAGAGCTTGGAAGCCTGTCTTCTACGGTACCTATGAAAATTATTTCCCAATATTTGATGCTCTAGGAAAGGGTATTTAATGATATTAAATATGCTAAATTATGGGTGGGCACAGGATAGCACTATTGATGTGAAGTCATTCCTAGAGGATTATTTTATTTATTTTTAGCAATTTGTTTTTTAATGAAACAAAGATGAATATTTTCAATGATAAAAGGTACAGTTCACAAAGAAGACAGATATCATAAGCTATTAGACACCGAACAACAAAGAAGCACAGATACATAAAGCAAAAATCAGACTGGAGGATGATTTTAGACTGCAATAAATATCGAAAGGTCTTCGAAAAGAATTGGCATAAAATGAAGTAAAACTCAAATTGTTCAACCACCTTCTATTGTGATAGAAGACATGAAATGTTGCTCATCAAAACAGGGCTAAATATCTTGCCTCCGTGATGAGTGTTCTGGTTAACCTGATTGTCAGTGGGATGGGAAGATACTTCCATTGCTTAAGGAACCGTGTAGGTGCCTCAGATCTCCTCGGGGCTTCCCAGGGGGCTCAGTGGTAAAAGAATCCACCTGTCAGTGCAGGAGATTTGGATTCAGTCCCTGGGTCCAGAAGATCCCGTAGAGGAGGAAACGGCAACCCACTCCACTCTTCTTGCCTGGGAAATCCCACGGACAGAGGAGCCTGGCAAGCTACAGTCCAGTCAATGGAGTTATGAGAGAGTCGGACAGGACTGAGCGACTGATCACCCCATCTCCTCGGTTCCTGTCCCAGCCGGTGGGCAGGGGAGGCCATGCTGAGGCAGACCAGCCCTCAGACAGAGTTAAGCACCCTTCAGTCGCTGCACTTTTAAACTCTGATTTGTGAGGTGTCGGTCTATGTATTTTCTATGTATTTCCCTTTATCCTCTGAACGCCATGTACCTGTCTAGGGGACTCTGTTTCCTAGTGAGGAACCACTGCCTCGCATACTAACCTTTGGAGGAAACCAGAGGTAAGCAGAATTGGCAAAGCTTCTACTTTCTTTTTTTCCAGTCCCTTTTTCCTTTTATGATTCTTCTCTCAGTCCTTTTTCCCCCTCCTCCCTTCCTGACTTGCTTTGGAGCCCAAACACCTCCTTTTGAATTCTGGCTCCTAAGCCTTCTTGTTGCGTGACCTCAGGCAAGTTTCTGAACTTCTCTGTATCTCAGCATTTACCTTCTAGGGTAGTTGGAAATATTAAAAGAATTTAAAAAGTGTAAAGCACTTCAAATAACACCTGATACTTAGTAGTCAAGTGTTCACCATTCTCACCATTGTCAAAACCACTATTTATTTTTGAAAGTCACTCAGTTGTGTCCGACTCTTTGTGACCCCATGGACTGTACAGTCCATGGAATTCTCCAGGCCAGAATACTGAAGTGTGGGTAGCCTCTCCCTTCTCCAGGGGATCTTCCCAACCCATAATCATTGTTCCTTTCCATAAATATTTACTGAGTCTTATGTATGTTTGGCGGGAAAGATCCTCTGGAGGAAGGCATTGCAACCTGGTATTCTTGCCTGGAGAATCCCATGGACAGAGGAGCCTGGTGGGCTACAGTCCATAGGGTTGCAAAGAGTCAGACACGACTGAAGCTACGGAGCACGCATGCACGTATGTGTGAAGGGCTCCCCTGGCGATTCAGTGGTAAAGAATCTGTCTGCCAATACCAGAGACATGGGTTCAATCCTGGCTTTGGGAAGATCTCCTGGAAAAGGAAATGGCAACACATTCTGGTATTCTTGCTTGGAGAACCCCATGGAGCCTGACATGCTACAGTCCACGGGGTCTTTAAGAGTTGGACAAGACTTAGCAACTGGACAACAATAATCCATGTTTTAAATGCTGTGCTAAAGAATTAAAATGACCAAATGAACAAAATATTTCAATGGCATTCTTGGATTCAATGTTCAAAGCCCCACAGGGCAGTGTGGGGATCCTTACTCTTCCCTGTCAAATCATACCTATTCTGTTTTCTCATTTCTTAGAGAATTCTCTTTGCCAAGTGGCAATAGTGGTTAAAACAGATGAATATACACATTTAAAAATGTTAGTTTGAACCCAGTAAGTATGCACGTTTCCAGAAGCCTTTCAAAGAACCAACCTTGTGGTAATAGTTTCAGGTATCACAGCTACTGTACTTCTAGGGCTCAGTTATATTCACATTGGCCTTTCAGTGATATTCAGGTCACATCCAAGTATATTAATCATTTTGCCTGCATGCTTGGACAGCTCTTCCTGCTAACTTTCTTTTGTAATTGACATAAAGCATAAGATATCGAGGAAGAAGGAGATGTTCTCTACTTGCTTTTCATGTTTTTTTTTTTTTTTTTTAACTCTAGGAGGTGTTTGGAGAAGGCAATGGCAACCCACTCCAGGATTCTTGCCTGGAGAATCCCAGGGACAGGGGAGCCTGGTGGGCTGCCGTCTATGGGGTCGCACAGAGTCGGACATGATTGAAGTGACTTAGCCGCAGCAGGAGATGCTCAAATTAGGAAAGGGTATTTAATGATATTAAATATGCTAAATTATGGGTGGGCACAGGATAGCACTATTGATGTGAAGTCATTCCTAGAGGATTATTTTATTTATTTTTAGCAATTTGTTTTTTAATGAAACAAAGATGAATATTTTCAATGATAAAAGGTACAGTTCACAAAGAAGACAGATATCATAAGCTATTAGACACCGAACAACAAAGAAGCACAGATACATAAAGCAAAAATCAGACTGGAGGATGATTTTAGACTGCAATAAATATCGAAAGGTCTTCGAAAAGAATTGGCATAAAATGAAGTAAAACTCAAATTGTTCAACCACCTTCTATTGTGATAGAAGACATGAAATGTTGCTCATCAAAACAGGGCTAAATATCTTGCCTCCGTGATGAGTGTTCTGGTTAACCTGATTGTCAGTGGGATGGGAAGATACTTCCATTGCTTAAGGAACCGTGTAGGTGCCTCAGATCTCCTCGGGGCTTCCCAGGGGGCTCAGTGGTAAAAGAATCCACCTGTCAGTGCAGGAGATTTGGATTCAGTCCCTGGGTCCAGAAGATCCCGTAGAGGAGGAAACGGCAACCCACTCCACTCTTCTTGCCTGGGAAATCCCACGGACAGAGGAGCCTGGCAAGCTACAGTCCAGTCAATGGAGTTATGAGAGAGTCGGACAGGACTGAGTGACTGATCACCCCATCTCCTCGGTTCCTGTCCCAGCCGGTGGGCAGGGGAGGCCATGCTGAGGCAGACCAGCCCTCAGACAGAGTTAAGCACCCTTCAGTCGCTGCACTTTTAAACTCTGATTTGTGAGGTGTCGGTCTATGTATTTTCTATGTATTTCCCTTTATCCTCTGAACGCCATGTACCTGTCTAGGGGACTCTGTTTCCTAGTGAGGAACCACTGCCTCGCATACTAACCTTTGGAGGAAACCAGAGGTAAGCAGAATTGGCAAAGCTTCTACTTTCTTTTTTTCCAGTCCCTTTTTCCTTTTATGATTCTTCTCTCAGTCCTTTTTCCCCCTCCTCCCTTCCTGACTTGCTTTGGAGCCCAAACACCTCCTTTTGAATTCTGGCTCCTAAGCCTTCTTGTTGCGTGACCTCAGGCAAGTTTCTGAACTTCTCTGTATCTCAGCATTTACCTTCTAGGGTAGTTGGAAATATTAAAAGAATTTAAAAAGTGTAAAGCACTTCAAATAACACCTGATACTTAGTAGTCAAGTGTTCACCATTCTCACCATTGTCAAAACCACTATTTATTTTTGAAAGTCACTCAGTTGTGTCCGACTCTTTGTGACCCCATGGACTGTACAGTCCATGGAATTCTCCAGGCCAGAATACTGAAGTGTGGGTAGCCTCTCCCTTCTCCAGGGGATCTTCCCAACCCATAATCATTGTTCCTTTCCATAAATATTTACTGAGTCTTATGTATGTTTGGCGGGGAAGATCCTCTGGAGGAAGGCATTGCAACCTAGTATTCTTGCCTGGAGAATCCCATGGACAGAGGAGCCTGGTGGGCTACAGTCCATAGGGTTGCAAAGAGTCAGACACAACTGAAGCTACGGAGCATGCATGCACGTATGTGTGAAGGGCTCCCCTGGCGATTCAGTGGTAAAGAATCTGTCTGCCAATACCAGAGACATGGGTTCAATCCTGGCTTTGGGAAGATCTCCTGGAGAAGGAAATGGCAACACATTCTGGTATTCTTGCTTGGAGAACCCCATGGAGCCTGACATGCTACAGTCCACGGGGTCTTTAAGAGTTGGACAAGACTTAGCAACTGAACAACAATAATCCATGTTTTAAATGCTGTGCTAAAGAATTAAAATGACCAAATGAACAAAATATTTCAATGGCATTCTTGGATTCAATGTTCAAAGCCCCACAGGGCAGTGTGGGGATCCTTACTCTTCCCTGTCAAATCATACCTATTCTGTTTTCTCATTTCTTAGAGAATTCTCTTTGCCAAGTGGCAATAGTGGTTAAAACAGATGAATATACACATTTAAAAATGTTAGTTTGAACCCAGTAAGTATGCACGTTTCCAGAAGCCTTTCAAAGAACCAACCTTGTGGTAATAGTTTCAGGTATCACAGCTACTGTACTTCTAGGGCTCAGTTATATTCACATTGGCCTTTCAGTGATATTCAGGTCACATCCAAGTATATTAATCATTTTGCCTGCATGCTTGGACAGCTCTTCCTGCTAACTTTCTTTTGTAATTGACATAAAGCATAAGATATCGAGGAAGAAGGAGATGTTCTCTACTTGCTTTTCATGTTTTTTTTTTTTTTTTTAACTCTAGGAGGTGTTTGGAGAAGGCAATGGCAACCCACTCCAGGATTCTTGCCTGGAGAATCCCAGGGACAGGGGAGCCTGGTGGGCTGCCGTCTATGGGGTCGCACAGAGTCGGACATGATTGAAGTGACTTAGCCGCAGCAGGAGATGCTCAAAGTTCTTTTTGATAACTCTTTTTTGTTTAGAATTATGAGAGTTCATTTTAATTCCAATTAGTTGGTAGTTCTTGCCGTCATGCTTCAAACCTTTTTTAAAAATCAAATTAATGAAAAAGAAAGTTGGTAGATCCTAGGAGCATTTTCTGTGTCCTTAGCTGGGTTATTTATAATTCCCAGGTTAAGAATGATCACAATTACTGGTCTTCAGAAAACCTCGTGTATCAATAATTTCCTAGTTTACTTTGGTTGAAGTACTCCCTAAAGAGAAAGTACATATTTTCTTTTTTTCCCCCTCATTTTGATTTGTTCATGGATGTGCAATAAGGTCTGAATTTCCAGTCTATGCTGCAAGATGCAATAGACACTGTGTTCATGCCCAGTGATGGCATTTATGCTGTAGGGCTTTCCCCTATCTCTTCTTTCCTTGTCAGACAGCAGAATATCCATTTCTGGTCCCTGTTTTAACTCAGTTTGTTAGAAGCAGTATTTAGGTAGGATGACTAATCTATTAAATAGAAGCAACCTCTGACAGAAAGCCTAGGGCAGAGTAAGAGAGGAAGATGACAAAACCCTGCTCTACACACGAACTCTTGGTTTGGAGGCTGAAACTCAGGTGGTTTTCCTGCCTTTGGGGCCTTTGCCTGTAAGCATTGTAAACAGTTAAAAAAATAAATTTTGCTGGAAAGTGGATAATGCAGGCAAGTGGATCTATGTAACAAACACTCTCTCAGCTGCTCATTTTAGACAATGATTTCAGACGCTTCCTGAAATTGTATTACATCCCGTTTGACTGTTTTTTTCCCTTTGATTAACAATTCAGTTTTGTGTAACATGCCAGTGAGTCAGAAGTCTTAGCCTGAGAAGGGTCCTGCCAAGGTGATGACAAATAACAAATTATGTACTAATCTTTGTGAGGATCAAAATAGATGAACTCGGTAAAACATTTTGAATAGTGTTTGCTGTAACTTTGAGCACTCACTGCTTACTAGCTCTTAATAATCTTACTGTTCCTATTAGGAATTACTTGGAGTTCGTTTTATCCTGTGGCACTGCCCTGAAATTAAAGGCACAAAAATCAATACAAATGCACAGTGAGAGCCTGATACAAATGATGATTTTAGTATGGACTCACATGGCTCCCTGGAATATATAGCAAGTTCTATCAGTAGTGTTGAAAAAATGAACTTTAAATCATTTTGAATTCAGTTATGACCAACGTTTATTATGTTTACTGTGTTAGGCAATCAGGTACACATTCTACTTGTAATTAACCCCTTTTTGCTGCTGCTGCTGCTAAGTCGCTTCAGTCGTGTCCGACTCTGTGCGACCCCATAGACAGCAGCCCACCAGGCTCCACCATCCCTGGGATTCTCCAGGCAAGAACAGTGGAGTGGGTTGCCATTTCCTTCTCCAATTAACCCCTTTTTACAGTTGAGAAAACCAAAGTTCAAAGAGGCTATATCTAAACCTTCCAAGTCACACAGCTAGAGAGTGATAGAATGGGTTTCTCTGTACCACACTGGTTTACAAAATGTTTTGAAATAAACTTTTTTTGGCTGCACTTTGTGGCACGAGTGATCTTAATTCCCCAACCAGGGTTAAAACACACACCCCCTGCAGTAGAATTGTGGTCTTAACCATTGGACAACCAGAAAAGTCCCCAAGTAAATTCTTTATTAAAGTATGTTGAGTGATGAATGGTCTATTAATTTCCCTCTAGCTAGTTTAAAAAAAATTTTATTGAAATATAGTTGATTTATAATGTGTTAGTTTCAGGTGTACAGCAAAGTGATTCAGTTGTATATGTGTGTATATATAAATACATATATTCTTTTTTTTTAAACTTATTTTTGTATTGGTGGAGAAGGATGTGGCAATCCACTGCAGTGTTTTAGCCTGGAGAATCCCATGGACAGAGGAGCCTGGCAGGCTACATTTCACGGGGTTGCAAAGAGTTGGAACCGACTGAAGTGACTTAGCACACACGCATATTTTATGTTGGGGTACAGCTAATGAACAATGTTGTGATAGCTTCAGGTGAACAGCAAAGGGATTCAGCCATACATACACGTGCATCCATTCTCCCCGAAACTCCCCTCCCATCCAGGCTTGCCACATAACATTGAGCAGAGTTCCTTGTGCTATACACACACACAGTGTGTGGTTGGTTATCCATCTTAGTATATAGCAACTACTTTTGCATGTGATTTTCACTATTGATGATGTAAGTACACAACACGTCATGAAATTTGTGTTTTGTTTCCAGGAGTCCAGATTGCCTCTTCCTCTTCCTGTTGTCCCATTGAAATAATCTATCTCGGTGGGAGGCGGGGGAATAATGGTTCTTTACAGATGCCCATGTCTAATCTCTGGACCCTGTAAACCTGTTACCTTACTCAGCAAAAGATTTTGTAGATGTGAGAACTGAAAGAGGGAGGCAGGAGAATCAGAAGAGATGAGGACAGAAGCAGAGGTCAGAGGGATGTAGTTGGTACCTCGGAAGATGGGGGAAAGAACAGTAAATCAGGGAACACAGACCAACTCTAGAAGCTGCAAAAGGGAAGAAGACCAGTTCTCTCCCAGAGCCTCAAAAAGAAACACAGCCCAGCAGACTCCATGAGACCCATTTCAGACTTTTGCTCTCCTGATCAAGTTTAGGTTGTTTGAACCCACCAAATTTGTTGCAGTGGCAATAGGAAACTGCTGTACAATAGGAAACTCCTTGCAGTGTTTACAGAGTGTCTCATCTTTTAATGCTTCTATGAGTTAGGACAATTGGCTTATTTATTATTCAGGTTGGGGTTCTGAGCAAGTTGTTTGCAATGATACACATGGATCAACTCAACTTTTTAAAATCATTCTTTTAATCAGTAAAGAGTTTTGGGTGGATTGATTCAGTATATGAGTCTAGGAGAAGGAAGGAAGGGAGATGGAAGCTTGACCCACTAGAGGTTGTGGGGGATCTTGAAGGAAGGAAATTGCTTTAACTTGAGTTTCTCAGGAAATCCTGATTAGGCCCAATGAGGGCCTGTGAAAATCATTGACCTAATGGAACTAGTGACAATTGAGCAATTCTGTGCTAATTACAGTTCTAAGAGCTTAACTTACATTGACTCTCTTTTCCTTATACCAGCAGTGAGGTACATACTATTGATAATACCTGTTTTTACCAATAAGGAAACTGACACATAGGGCTATAGGTTTTACTTAAGCATTTTGATTATAGTAAGATTGTTAACATTGAACTGGTTGTCAAATTGTATTGATAACATATGTAAACATTTATGATCACAGAATTATTTTATGTTCAAATTTTAAGCCTTAGAGGTTTTTTTTTTTTTTTCCTATCATTTTGTATTTAACTAGCTATAGGGTTAATGGGTTCTAGGTAACTAGCTATTAGGTTTATTCTAAACTAGACATTTAGAATATAAGTGTTAAAGACAGGTTTAAAAACAGTTGTTGAAGTATCTTGTCCATAAAAGCACTAAGTCGCTGCCTTAGCATAAAATGTCCACTGGATGGCAGGTTTTCATAAAAAGTACACGGCATTAGATTTCATATCATAAGTTTCCCCAAATTTATAAGACCAAACAACTCATTTGCTTGGGTTGTTAAATAGCTAACTTTTTGAGTTTCTTAAACTGTATTTAATATCGATTCAAAATAGAAACAGAGCTTTAGCAGCTTAACACTTTTGAAATATGTATATCCCTTTAAATAAGGGCTTAATTTAAGCGCATTTTACAAATTAAACTTGAGCCCATGGGCAAACTTGTAAAATGTTTTTGATTTTTTAAAAATGAAGCTGTAATAATAAAAAATCTATATGGTCTTACATCTAGTAACTTTATACTAGAAAATTTTAGTTTTTTAAGAAAGATAGCAAAAAATTAAACTATGAACTTATTTACAATATTTGCATGAACTTCTTTTCTACAAGCTTAAAGTTTTCACATGGAGGACAAATTTCCTCCCACTAAGAGTTTTCAGGGTTACAGTTTGAGGCCCGATCAAAGTTATTTACTTGTTTAGTGCTGAATTCAGGAAGAAGGTATTTTAAAGTTACTCAAGAGTACCTTTAAAGACTGTTTCTATGAGCATATGCTTGGTGCCTTTGTCAGCTGACACCTGCCTAACTGCCCTTCATCCAAACTGTAGACAGGAAGGTGCCACCAGGGGGCGCTATACCAGCACCAAGGCTGCCCACTTCCACATTTACCTCCACAAAGCTTATTAACAGGTACTAACTTTGTATTCCTCCTCCTCTCCTGCTGCTTTAATCAGTATTCCTTTGGCCTGTGTATCAAGTTGTTAGCACAGTGGTCTAGGTGTTTCTAAGACATCACAGACTCTTCTCTCTTTGGTAGGTGCTATGAGCTCTGGCTCCCTAGCCTTTAACATGTAAATATGCCAATTCGTGAATTTTAAACGGTACTTTAAAGTGATCAGTTCAGTAGTTTGCCCTAATCATGGAAAAGAAAAGATTCTGCCACTATGCCCTCATTTAAATGTCAGTGACTACACATTTAGTGGCTCTTATTTTATCTATTGAACTGAATTTATGAACTTAATTTTTGAAGTACAAATATTCAAATACAGTTGAACTTTGAGCCTATCATAGCAAACGTGATATGCTACACAAGTGGGATGAAGTCTACCAGAATATTTTCTCCATCAATTAGCTCTGCCACACAACTGAAAGGTGAATTCTCCAGTGGCAATTTATTCATACTGTTTTTGACAGTTCTCAAACCTGAAGCTTACATTTAACATCAGCACTTTATCTTACTTTATACTGGTTCTAAATTTAAGCAATAAAATGTCATCATTTCCTTATCAGAAAAAATAAAGGAAATGAAAAAAATCAATAGCTGATGACAGTTGGCAGAAACAAACAACATAATCAATCAATTAAGGGGATATTGAGTATACATTCAATGCAGAAAATGTAGTAGATACTCAGCTAATGCTCCACTGCTGGTTGATTTATTGACAATGCTTGTTTCTGTCCATTAGCCTCAGACATTTATGTTTTTTTAAAAAGGAAACTCACTGCAAATGAAAATGTGAACAAGCATCAGTAATTGACTTAAAAAAAAAAACAAAACCCTTTTTATATTGGCATATAGGTGATTAACACTGTTGTGTTAGTTTCAGGTGTATATCAAAGTGATTCAGTTATACATATACATGTATCTATTCTTTTTCAAATTCTTTTTCCATTTAAGTTGTTACATAATATTGAACAGAGTTCCCTGTGCTATACAGCAGGTTCTTGTTGGTTATCCATTTTAAATATAGCAATGTGTACAAGTCAGTTAGAAACTCCCTAATTAAACCTTCCCCCTCAACCATAAATTTATTCTCTAAGTCTATGAGTCTGTTTTGTAAATATGTTCATTTGTATCATTTTTTAAAAGATTCCACATACAAGTGATACCATGTAATATTTATCATTCTGTCTGACTTCCTTCAATAAGACAATCTGTAGGTTCATCCATGTTGCTGCAAAAGCATTATTTCATTCTTTTAAATGACTGAGTAGCATTCCACTGTGTATATATATCACATCTTTATCCATTCATCTGTTGATAGACTTTTAGGTTGCTTCCATATCTTGGTTATTATAAATAATGCTGCTATGAACATTGGGGTATTCTTTTGGGTCATGTTTTTCCCTGGGTATATGCCCAGGAGTGGGATTACAGGATCATATGGTAGCTCTATTTTTATTCAGAATGGCCATCATAAGAAAATCCACGAACTATAAATGCTGGAAAGGGTGTGGAGAAAAGGAAACCCTCCCACACTGTTGGTGGGAATGTAAATTGGTACAGCCACTGTAGAGAACAATATGGAGGTTCCTTAAAAGTAAAAATAGAGTAATTGACTCTTGTTTTTAGTCAACTGTGTTGTCTCATTGCCAGTGAGACAGTTGTCAGTTCAGTCACTCAGTTGTGTCCAATTCTTTGGCCCCATAACTGCAGCACTCCAGGCTTCCCTGTCCATCAGCAACTCCTGGAGCTTGCTTAAACTCATGTCCATTGAGTCAGTGATGCCATCCAACCATCTCATCCTCTGTTGTCCCCTTCTCCTCCCACCTTCAGTCTTTCCCAGCATCAGGGTCTTTTCCAGTGAGTCGGTTCTTCGTATCAGTTGGCCAAAGGATTGGAATTTCAGCTTCAGCATCAGTCCTTCCAATGAACGTTCAGGACTTATTTCTGTTGGGAAGGACTGGTTGTATCTCCTTGCTGTCCAAGGGACTCTCAAGAGTCTCCTCCAACACCACAGTTCAGTTCAAAAGCATCAATTCTTTGGCTCTCAGCTTTTTTATACTCTCACATTCATACATGACTACTATAAAAACCATAGCTTTGACTAGATGGACCTTTGTTGGCAAAGTAATGTGTCTGCTTTTTAATATGCTCTCTAGGGTGGTCATAGCTTTTCTTCCTAGGAGCAAGTGTTTTTTAATTTTATGGCTGCAGTCACCATCTGCAGTGATTTTGAAGCCCCCCAAAATAAAGTCTGTCACTGTTTCCATTGTTTCCCCGTCTATTTGCCATGAAGTGAAGGGACTGGATGCCATGATCTTAGTTTTCTGAATGTTAGGTTTTAAGCCAACTTTTTCACTCTTCTCTTTCACTTTCATCAAGAGGCTCTTTAGTTCTTTGCTTTCTGCCATAAGGGTGTCATCTGTGTATATGAGGTTATTGATATTTCTTCCAGCAATCTTGATTCCAGCTTGTGCTTCATCCAGCCTGGCATTTTGCAGGGAACAAACCAAGGATCAGTGGCTGCACAGGCGCAGGAGGGCCTAGAGGATCTATCCCACGTTGAAGTCATCCGAGGTCAGGGGCAGTCGGGAGAAGCCACCTCGAGCTAGAGGCCAGGGGCGGTGACCCCGGGGAGCCACCACAAGCCCGAGGCCAGGGGTGGCAGCTGGGAGGGGCCACCTCGAGCCCGGATCCAGGGGCGGTGACCCTGAGCCTGAGCCCGAGGTCAGAGGCGGCAGCTGGGAGGAGCCACCCATGCCCGAGGCCAGGGCCGGTGGCAGGGAGGAGCAACCCAAGGATCAGTGGATGCACAGGCGCAGGAGGGCCTAGAGGATCTATCCCACGTTGAAGGTCAGGAACGGCCCCTCGTCCAAGGTAAGGAGCAGCGGCTGTGCTTTGCTGAAGCAGCCGTGAAGAGATACCCCACACCCAAGGTAAGAGAAACCCAAGTAAGATGATAGGTGGTGCAAGAGGGCATCAGAGGGCAGACATACTGAAACCATACTCACATAAAACTAGTCAATCTAATCACACTAGGACCACAGCCTTGTCTAACTCAATGAAAAATCCAACTTTAGACTTGCCTAATAGAGTCCCTTAATATTGCCTTATCTTATTTACAAGGTTGCCCCTTAATATTTTCTTTAACAGTGAAGACTCTTACCTATCTGTATACTTAGAAATTTCTTAGGTCGGGTTCATCAGAAAGTAGATCCTAAGACAAATCTTTCTGGCATGAGGTTGATTGGAAAAATATCTCAGAAACAACCCTTGTAAAGGAGAGAGGGAAGCAGAGTTGTAAGGGAGAAAGGGAAGACAGCCTTATAAGGGAGAGAGGGAAGACAGAAAAAGTTGAACTGTGTTGAGGTCACAACTGCAATACTGGCAGATCCAATGGAAAGCTCTGGAGCTGAGTGAACTTTAGACTTGATTCCAGGTCAGCAAAGCAGCTGAACTCCTGTACCCCAGTAGCAGCCAGATAGCGTGTAAGTTGTCTTTGAGAAGTGACTTGACCTTGTGCAAGGTATCTACCTTCACCATAGGACCACCTTGTGAACCATCCGATGACAAAAGTTCTGGCAGCGCAGAAGTCAGTGCCTCTGTACTAAAGGGGAGACCTGAGCAATGACTCACAACATCCACCACAAGAGCTTCCTATCCTATAATATAGGAAAATGCAAACTGAGTTTTTATATGAATCAAGTTCACATTTCCCATTATTTTGAAATTGTCTTTGTAATTGTGTATCTCACTAAACCATGAGCTGATTGAAGGTCAGGGACAGGACTTTTCCACTTTTAATTTCTGACATCTGGCACAATATGTATATAGCTGTTCAAAAATTGTTAACATATTGAAACTAAAAAACCAGACATTTGACACAAGTCCATAAATAAGCAAATTACAAAAGATTAATGATACAATTGAACTTTGAGCAAACACCAGGGTTACTGGGCCCTCCATATACTTGGGTTCTCTGTACCCAAATTTCCTTTACATCTGCAGATTCAGTGAATCACAGATAGTGTGGTTAAGTAATATGTATTTATTTAAAAAAATAATGTATAAGTAGACCCTTGAAGCTCAAACGTTTATTGGTCACAGGACAACTTAACACAGTTTAGTCACTTAGTCATGTGCAACTATTTGCAACCCCATGGACTGCAGCACGCCAAGCTTCCCTGTTCATCACCAAGTCCTGGAGCTTGCTTAAACTCATGTCCATCGAGTTGGTGATGCCATCCAACCACCCCATCCTCTGTTGTCCCCTTCTCCTCCTGCCCTCAATCTTTCCCAGCATCAGGGTCTTTTCAAATGAGTCAGTTCTTTGCATCAGGTGGCCAAAGTATTGGAACTTCAGCTTCAGCATCAGTCCTTCCAATGAATATTCAGGACTGATTTCTTTTAGGATGGACTGGTTTGATCTCCTTGCAGTCCAAGGACTCTCAAGAGTCTTCCTTGGCACCACAGTTCAAAAACATCAATTCTTCAGTGCTCAGCTTTTTTTATGGTCCAACTCTCACACCCATACATGGCTACTGTAGAAATCATAGCTTTGACTAAATGGATCTTGGTCAGCAAAGTAATGCTTCTGCTTTTTAATATGCTGTCTAGGTCAGTCATAGCTTTTCTTCCAAGAAGCAAGTGAAGTCGCTCAGTTGTGTTCAACTTTTTGCGACCCCATGGACTGTAGACTACCAGACTCCTCCATCCATGGGATTTTCCAGGCAAGAGTACTGAAGTGGGTTGCCATTTCCTTCTCCAGAGGATCTTCCTGACCCAGATCGAACCCAGGTCTCCCGCATTGTAGGCAGATGCTTTACCGTCTGAGCCACCAGGGAATTTCATGGCTATTGTCACCATCTGCAGTGATCTGGGAGCCCAAGAAAATAAAGTCTGTCGCTGTTTCCATTGTTTACCTACCTATTTGCAATGAAGTGATGGGACTGCATGCCATGATCTTTGCTTTTTGAATGTTGAGTTTTAAGCCAACTTTTTCACTCTCCTCTTTCACTTTCATTAAGAGGCTCTTAAGTTCCTCTTCGCTTTCTGCCATAAGTGTGGTGTCATCTGCATATCCGAGGTTATTGAAATTTCTCCTGGCAATCTTGATTCCAGCTTGTGCTTCATCCAGCCTGGCATTTTGCATGATGTACTCTGCATATAAGTGAAATAAACAGGGTGACCATATGCAGTCTTAACATACTCACTTCCCAATTTGGAACCAGATCATTGTTCCATGTCCATTTCTAATGGTTGTTTCTTGACCTGCAGACAGATTTCTCAAGAGGCAGATCAGGTGATCTGGTATTCCCACATCTTTAAGAATTTTCCACAGTTTGTTGTGATCTACACAGTCAAAGCCTTTGGCATAGTCAATAAAGCAGAAGTAGATGTTTTTCTGGAACTCTTTTGCTTTTTTGATGATCCAGTGGATGTTGGCAGTTTGATCTCTGGTTCCTCTGCCTTTTCTAAATCCAGCTTGAATATTTGAAAGTTCATGGTTCATGTACTGTTGAAGCCTGACTTGGAGAATTTTGAGCATTACTTTGTTAGCGTGTGAGATGGGTGCAATTGTGCGGTAGTTTGAGCATTCTTTGGTATTGCCTTTCTTTGGGATTGGAATGAAAACTGACCATTTCCAGTCCTGTGGCCACTGCTGAGTTTTCCAAACTTGCTGGCATATTGAGCACAGCACTTTCACAGTATCATCTGCTAGAATTTGAAAGTGCTCAGCTGGAATTCCATCACTTCCACTAGCTTTGTTCATAGTTATACTTGAGTTCACACTCAAGGTTGTCTGGCACTCTGTTCAAGGAACAACTGTATATAAAAATCACAAATTTAGTTAAAAGACTTATACGTGATTGTTTATATATTATAGCATTTTGTTATCAAATGTGATGAACTGTAATCTAACTCAAGGATTTTCAAGCATGCTAACACTTAAGGGGTGAGGAAAGAGGTAGCTGATTCTCCCCTAATCCTCCCCTGCATCTGCAACAATACTGAAATTTTATGTCCACATTATCTCTTCACTGAAAAAAAAAAAGTCCATAAAGAGCTATAGACTCAATAGTTATTTCATATAACTGTTGAAAAAAACACAGTGCTTTAACCTGTGAAGGCTGCTCTAACAAATTTCAGAGACTGGATGGCTTATAAACAACAGACATTTATTTCTTACTCTTCTGGTGAATGGGATGTCCAAAATCAAGGCTCCAGAGACCATGTATTTGGTGAGAACTTGCTTCCTGGTTCATGGACGATTGTAGTTTTGCTATAACCTACATGGCAGAAGAGGCAAGGGACCTTCTCTGTCACTTGATTTATAAGAGCACTAATCCCCATCATGAGGGAATCACCCTCATGATCTAATCACTCTCAAAGGCCCCGCCTCTTAATGCCTTCACCATGAGAATTAGATTTCAATATATAAGTTTTGAGGGGCTACAACCATTGAGCTTATAGCAGGCTTTATTATAATTTCTCATATTTACAAACAGCTCTAAAGTAAAACAATTACAAGAATATACAAATTAGACATTGTCATGTCATTTTTCAAAAAATGGCTGCTTACAAGATTCACAAACATTTTAAAAATATTGTGTCTAATGTCTTAAGATGAAATACATGCACTTAATGCTGTATATTTCTTCCCATCACTGTTTTTTACTGCATTCCACAAATTTTGATAAGTTGTCTTTATATTTTCATTCTCTTCAAGTAATTTTAAACAATTATCTTTTTTGATTCAAACATTTGTCTTCTTTAACCTTAAAGTTATTAAAAAGTATGTTGTCTAACTTCAAATATTTGGGGATTTGATATGTATCTTTCTGTTTGATTTGTACTGTAATCCCTTTGGGTCTGAAAGCATACTCTGTGTTTTTCTATTTTCTTAAATTAGTTAAGACATATTTTATGTCTTCCCAGAGTGTGGTCACTCTTATGAATGTTCTATGTGAGCTTGTGAAGGGTGTGTACCTTGCTGTTGTTGGCTGAAGTAGTCCATAAATATCAGTTAGTTCAAATTAATTGATAGTGTTTTTCAGGTAAAACATATTCTGATTTTCTGCTTGGTGGTCAGTCAGTTGCTGAAAGAACAGTGTTGAAGTCTTCAGCTACAGTAATGAATTTGTCTATTTTTCCCTTTCATCTTATCAGTTTTTGCCTCTTTTTTTTTTTTTTGGACACACTCTTGTTAGGTATACACATTTAAGAGACATTAAAATTGACTTCTATAATGCCCATTTATCCATGATAACTTTCCTTCTTCTGAAGTATGCTTTATTTGGAATCAATACAGTTACTTTAGTTTTCTTTTGATTATTGTTAGCACAATGTCTATTGCTCCATCTTTTTTAACCAATCGGAGATTTTATTTTTAAAGTTGACTTCCATCAGACAACATAAATTGAGTCTTGCTTTTATACCCATTCTGACAATCTTTGAATTTAAATTGGTGCTCTGACCATCCACATTGAGAGTTATTCTTAATACAGTTGGATTAATATGTAACATGTTTGTAACTTTGTTCTATTCATTGAGTTTGTTCTTTTCCCCCCTTTTCTGCCTTGTGAACATCCAATATGATTCCCTTTTACTTCACATCTTAGCACAAAAATTAGTTTTTTTAAATGTTGCATTTGCCTTTCAGTTCAGTTCAGTCGCTCAGTCGTGTCTGACTCTTTGCGACCCCATGAATCGCAGCTTGTCAGGCCTCCCTGTCCATCATCATCTCCCGTAGGTCACTCAAACTCATGTTCATCGAGTCTGTGATGCCATCCAGCCATCTCATCCTCGGTCGTCCCCTTCTCCTCCTGCCCCCAATCCGTCCAAGTGTCAGAGTCTTTTCCAATGAGTCAACTCTTCGCATGAGGTGGTGAAAGTACTGGAGTTTCAGCTTTAGCATCATTCCTTCCAAAGAAATCCCAGGGCTGACCTCCTTCAGAATGGACTGGTTGGATCTCCTTGCAGCCCAAGGGACTCTCAAGAGTCTTCTCCAATGCCACAGTTCAAAAGCATCAATTCTTCGGCTCTCACATTTGCCTTAGATTTTCCAATATACATTTTCTTTAACTGCCCTGTCTTATAGTCTTTATATATATATATATAATTTTTTAGATTTATTTACTTATGGCTGTGATGGTTCTTTGTGGTTGTTGCTGCTTGGGCTTCTCTCTGGTTTCGGTGATCGGGGGCTACTCATGGGGCTTCCCTTTTTGGTGGCTCCTCTTGTTTCTGAGCACAGGCTCCAGGTCATGTGGACTTCAGTAGTTACAGCACATGGGCTCAGTAGTTGCAGCTCCTGGGCTTTAGAGCATAGGCTCAACTGTTGTGATGCTTGGGCTTAGTTGCCCCATGGCATGTATGGTCTTCCTGGATCAAGACTTACCACGTTTCCCGCCTTGGCAGGTGGACTTTTTTTTTTTACTACTGAGCCATCAAGGAAGCCTCCCAATATGCATTTTTAATCAATCTAATTGTTATTAAAATGATACTAGACCACTTCACTTGTAGCAACAGAATGTTTCCAATCCCTCTTTCTTCTCCCTGTGACATTGTTGTCATTCATTATTTATCCATAGGCTATACTCACAGAGAACATTGTCACTATTATTACTTGAAACACAGTTATCTTTTATATTAAATAAGAATAAGAAAAATAAAATATTTTTAAATCTTTTTATTAAAAATTTTTTCTCTGACATGTTCTTTCCCTTTTAGTAGATTCAAGTTTGTGGTGTATATCATCTTCCTTCTGATTAAGAAATCTTTTAACATTTTTTGCATACAGGTATGCTAATAATGGGGTTTCCCTCATAGCTCAGTTGGTAAAGAATTCACCTGCAATGCAGGAGACCCTGGTTCAATCCCTGGGTCAGGAAGATCCACTGGAGAAGGGATAGGCTACCCACTCCAGTATTCTTGGGCTTCCCTTGAGACTCAGCTGATAAAGAATCCACCTGCAATGTAGGAGACCTGGGTTTGATTCCTGGATTGGGAAGATACCCTGGAGAAGGGAAAGGCTACCCACTCCAGTATTCTGGCCTGAAGAATTCCATGGATTGTATAGCCCACGGGGTTGCAAAGAGTCGGACATGACTAAGCGACTCACACTATGCTAATGATGAATTCCTTCAGTTCTTGTTTGTCTTAGGAAGTTTTTATATTTCTCTTTCACTTTAGAGGGTAATCTTTCTGGATACAGAATTCTTGACTGGTTCTTTTTATTTTTCTTTCAACACTGAAGATTTATCCTACCTTCTTTCTTGCATAATTTCTGACAAAAAGTCCATTGTATCTTTGTTTCTTTGTAGGTAAGGTGCATTTTCCCTTCTCTAGATCTTTTTAAGATTTTTTTTTTTTCTGTCTTTCTCTCTTTACTATGGAGGATGCTGCTGCTGCTAAGTTGCTTCAGTCATGTCCAACTCTGTGCGACCCCATAGATGGAAGCCCACCAGGCTCCCACATCCCTGGGATTCTCCAGGCAAGAACACTGGAATGGGTTGCTATTTCATTCTCCAATGTGTGAATCTGATAGATACAGTGCCTGATGAACTATGGAATGAGGTTCACGACATTGTACAGGAGACAGGGATCAGGACCATCCCCATGGAAAAGAAATGAAAAAAAGCAAAATGGCTGTCTGGAGAGGCCTTACAAATAGCTGTGAAAAGAAGAGAGGCAAAAAGCAAAGGACAAAAGGAAAAATATAAGCATCTGAATGCAGAGTTCCAGAGAATAGCAAGAAGAGATAAGAAGGCCTTCTTCAGTGATCAATGCAAAGAAATAGAGGAAAACAACAGAATGGGAAAGACTAGAGATCTCTTCAAGAAAATTAGAGATACCAAGGGAACATTTCATGCAAGGATGGGCTCGATTAAAAACAGAAATTGTCTGGACCTAACAGAAGCAGAAGATATTAAGAAGAGGTGGCAAGAATACACAGAAGAACTGTACAAAAAAGATCTTCATGACCCAGATAATCATGATGGTGTGATCACTAATCTAGAGCCAGACATCCTGGAATGTGAAGTTAAGTGGACCTTGGAAAGCATCACTATGAACAAAGCTAGTGGAGGTGATGGAATTCCAGTGGAGCTGTTTCAAATCCTGAAAGATGATGCTGTGAAAGTGCTGCACTCAATATGCCAGAAAATTTGGAAAACTCAGCAGTGGCCACAGGATTGGAAAAGGTCAGTTTTCATTCCAATCCCAAAGAAAGGCAATGGAAAAGAATGCTCAAACTACTGCACAATTGCACTCATCTCACATGCTAGTAAAGTAATGCTCAAAATTCTCCAAGCCAGGCTTCAGCAATACATGAACCGTGAACTCCCTGATGTTCAAGCTGGCTTTAGAAAAGGCAGAGGAACCAGAGATCAAATTGCCAACATCCGCTGGATCATGGAAAAAGCAAGAGAGTTCCAGAAAAACATCTACTTCTGCTTTATTGACTATGCCAAAGCCTTTGACTGTGTGGATCACAATAAACTGTGGAAAATTCTGAAAGAGATAGGAATACCAGACCACCTAACCTGCCTCTTGAGAAATCTGTATGCAGGTCAGGAAGCAACAGTTAGAACTGGACATGGAACAACAGACTGGTTCCAAATAGGAAAAGGAGTCCATCAAGGCTGTATATTGTCACCCTGCTTATTTAACTTATATGCAGAGTACATCATGAGAAATGCTGGACTGGAAGAAACACAAGCTGGAATCAAGATTGCCAGGAGAAATATCAATAACCTCAGATATGCAGATGACACCACCCTTATGGCAGAAAGTGAAGAGGAGCTAAAAAGCCTCTTGATGAAAGTGAAAGAGGAGAGTGAAAAAGTTGGCTTAAAGCTCAACATTCAGAAAATGAAGATCACGGCATCCGTTCCCATCACTTCAAGGGAAATAGATGGGGAAACAGTGGAAATAGTGTCAGACTTTATTTTTCTGGGCTCCAAAATCACTGCAGATGGTGACTGCAGCCATGAAATTAAAAGATGCTTACTCCTTGGAAGGAAAGTTATGACCAACCTAGATAGCATATTCAAAAGCAGAGACATTACTTTGCCGACTAAGGTCCGTCTAGTCAAGGCTATGGCTTTCCCTGTGGTCAAGTATGGATGTGAGAGTTGGACTGTGAAGAAGGCTGAGCACCAAAGAATTAATGCTTTTGAACTGTGGTGTTGGAGAAGACTCTTGAGAGTCCCTTGGACTGCAAGGAGAGCCAACCAGTCCATCCTAAAGGAGATCAGTCCTGGGTGTTCATTGGAAGGACTGATGCTGAAGCTAAAACTCCAGTACTTTTGCCACCTCATGTGAAGAGTTGACTCATTAGAAAAGACCCTGATGCTGGGAGGTGTTGGGGGCAGGAGGAGAAGGGGACGACCGAGGATGAGATCGCTGGATAGCATCACTGACTCAATGGACGTGAGTCTGAGTGAACTCCGGGAGTTGGTGATGGACAGGGAGGCCTGGCGTGCTGCGATTCATGGGGTTGCAAAGAGTTGGACACCACTGAGCGACTGAACTGAACTGAATTGAAAAGTGAAAGTGAAGTCGCTCAGTCTTGTCCGACCCCTAGCGACCCCATGGACTGCAGCCTACCAGGCTCCTCTGTCCATGGGATTTTCCAGGCAAGAGTACTGGGATGGGTTGCCATTGCCTTCTCCATTTGGAGGATGAGGGTTTCTAGATATTACGTTCATGGAAGTAGTGTTTTGGTGCTTATTTTTCTTCTGACTTTCCTGGATGTGTGGTTTGGTGTCTATCATAAAGTTTGGGAGCTTCTCAGGCATTATTACTTCAAATATTCCTTTCTTATTGTGGTATGCCAGTTATGTATATGTTATATCTTTTGACATTCTTCCACAGTTTTTGGATGTTCTGGGTTTGGGATTTTTTCCCTTTTTCTGAATTTCATTTTGGGAAGTTTATATTGATCTGTCTTCAAGCTCACCTACTGTTTCCTCAGATTTATCTAGTTTATTGATGAACTTATCATAGGCATTCTTAATGTCTATTATAGGGTTGGGGATTTCTTGCATTTCCTTTGAATTCTTCCTCAGAGTTTGTAGCTCTGTGCTTGCTTTACCCAAGTGTTCCTGCACATAATCTAACTTTTAAAATTAGAGCTCATAATGTTTTGTCAAGAGTTTTTAAAAATCTCCTGTGATAATTTTAACCTCTGTGTTACACTTGAGTCTAGTTCTGAAGCTTACTTTATCTCTTTAGACTATTTTTTCTTGCTTTTAGTCATATATTAAACAAAGATTACACATCCCGTTCCCATTCCAGAGCCTTGAGGGGATCTTCACCAGATCTTCAACTGAAATCTGGTAGAGTTTCTAGAGATAAAGCCCCCAAAAGGTCTCCTAAGACCTCAAAACCTAAGACTTTCTCATTTCATGCTAAATCACAAAATTACTACTTAAATGTTGGCCCTGATCTGGGAAAGATTGAGGGCAGGAGGAGAAGGGAGTGACAGAAGATGGGATGATTGGATGGCATCACCAACTCGATGGACATGCGTATGAGCAAACTCTGGGAGATAGTGAAGGACAGGGAAGCTGCAGTGCATGGAGTCACAGAAAGTCAGACATGACTTACTGACCGAACAACAAACAAGAGCAATTAGTTTATGGCTACCTCTGCTTCTGATCTAGTTAGCAGATTCCAACTGCAAATCCCTGAATTCCTCTGTCTTCCCTGGTGGCTCAGAGGTTAAAGCGTCTGCCTCCAATGCAGGAGACCCGGGTTCGATACCTGGGTTGGGAAGATCCCCTGGAGAAGGAAATGGCAATCCACTCCAGTATTCTTGCCTGGAGAATCCCATGGACGGAGAATCCTAGTAGGTTACAGTCCACGGGGTCGCAAAGAGTCAGACACGACTGAGCGACTTCACCTTCAAGGAAATGACAACCCACTCCAGTATTCTTGCTTGTGAAACTCTATGGACAGAGGAACCTGGCAGGTATAGTCCTCAGGGTTGCAAAGAGGCTGACATGACTAAGAAACTAAACAATAACAACAAAGCCAGTATATCATTTTCCCTGAAACCTGCATTTTCTGATGGGTTCAAGAAAAGTCATTAATATTCTTTTTAAAAATTGTAATAGTAGTTATTTCCAAGCTCTTTACATGTTATTGCTAAAACTGGAAACCTCTTGGTTATTTTATGTGAGTGAACTTTGTCTTTCTTTCTAGTTTCTAAATTTTTATTGCTGTAGTCTTAGTTCTTCTTTTCATTGTCCTTTTTTGATGGTGACTCATTTTATTAACGTTTTTATGGGATTTGGTGAAAAGTAGAGGTTAATACATTTGTTCAATTTCCCACCAAATTATTTCAGCTTTACCATTACATTCCCTCAGAACTCCATGAAACATAGTTTCCTCAATTAGGTCAATAAATATATTAGTTCCTAAAATCATTCCTTTGATCACTTTTATATATTCAGGGCCAAGACAGTGCTTAGTAAATAGTAAGTACCTCAAAAATTTGTTCTAAGTGAATGGGTAGATGACTAAATGGCTGAGTGAATGAATGGGTACTTTCTTTACTGCAGTTATAGGTATGCCGAGAAGAGCCTTCTCTTCAAACCGCCTCATCATTGGGCTGCTTGTGCTGGAAGCTCCTTTGGAGTTTCATAGATGTTGGTCTGAAAGCATTTTCTTGTTTCTGGAGTTATGTGTTCATGTTGAATGATGGGAGAAATGACAGAGAAGACAATATCATGTAACATTCCAGTAGAAAATTTGCATGAACCTAAACAAAATTGTTTGAAAACTGTCAAAACTGGCCGAAGTCAAATATTTGTCTTGATATTCTTCTTGTAGTACCTTGAAAGGAAAGCAAAATGTCTTTAATATTATCTTTTTTCTTATCACAATTATACTTGCAAATATTTTTAAAATGCTAAATTATTACTTTTACCGAAGAATTTCCATATCTCATTTGTTACTCTAATGTCTGGCACATAGGTAGTTTTTAATAAATAATATTTTCTAATTGATCAAATGAATGCATTCATTCACACCTTGTGTTGAGAGATGTGTATTTATTATAAATTTTTGCTCTAGAACAGAAGTCAGCAAATTTTTTCTAGGTAAAGGGCCAGGTATTAAATATTTTTGATTTGTGGGCTGTAAATCCCTGTTGTAACTGTTCAGCTCTGGTATTGTAGAGCAAAAGCAGCCACAGTCATGTGTAAATGAATAACATCTTTGCATGCTAATAAAACTTTATTTAAAAAATTAAGAAATGGACTGGATTTGAGCCATGTACCCTGGCTTGGCTATCCCTACATTAGAGTCCAGATATTTGACCCAGGTATATACTCTATAATTTTATATTCCTCTTTCTACTGAACATTCTTTCTGGGATGTCCATAGGTACCTCAATCTCAGCATACTGAAAACTGATTTTATCATTATTCATCTGCTTATGTGTTCCCTGTATATTTTCTACCTCAAGAAATGACAAAACTTTCTCCTCAACTAATAAACAGTCTAAGATTGCCTATGTTCACTTAGATGCTTTTTTTTTTTTTTTTTTGGTTTTGTCTTGTTCCTTCATCTAGAATATGTTTTTACTATCTTATTTTGTTTACTAGAGACCAATATCCCTTTCATTTTATAGGATAACATTTTAACAAGTGTGTGTGTGTGTTCAGTTGCTCAGTCATGTCTGACTCTTTGTGACCCTATGGTCACAAAGAGAAGCCCACCAGGCTTCTCTGTCCATGGGATTTTCCCAGCAACATTACTGGAGTGGGTTACCATTTCCTCCTCTGGGTGATCTGCGCAAACCCGGGATCAAATCTGTGTCTCCAGTATCTCCTGCATCGCAGGCAGAGTCTTTACTGCTGAGCAACCAGGGAAGCCCTTATTTTAAAAAGGAAGATATATGAAAATAGGATTTGAAATCAGCTATGTTTTTAAAGACATATGACCATGATTTCCTTTAAATTTCATCACTGTATTTCTATGACAGTGGATATCTATGACTACATTTGGAAATAGTATAAAAAGTCAAAATTTGAAAAGTTGTGATTATCAAATCTATAACCAATGGTCTTACCATACATGTTATCCCATAATGAGTTTTGCTTTTTATATATGAAACATAAAGATAAGGAATATATTTATTTATGCATATGTAAAATTTCTGTTTTTGAAATTTTATGTTTTACTGAGGGAACATAAAAATTGATGGGTTAAGATTTTTATAATACTGTTTTGAGCATTACGTTATATATTATTTAAATTATTAACTTGAGGTACCATATTTCTTACCAATTGGTTGTCTTTTTCCCTCATTGCTTAATTTAATAAGTAATTATTGACCAAACCTGCTTGTTCTCTAAAAGAAATCCATTTCCCCATGATGCTTGTGTGAACTGAACATGATGTTTGTGTGAGGCTATTAATCATGAAGACACATAATTTATGTATATGGGGGGGTGTGTGTGTATGTCACTGAGTCATGCCTGACTCTTTTGCGACCCTATGGACTGTAGCCCATCAGGCTCCTCTGTCCATGGGCTTCTTCAGGCAAGAACACTGGAGTTGGTTGCCATTTCCTCCTCCAGGGGATCTTCTGGACCCAGGGATTGAACTTGCATCTCCTGCACTGGCAAACAGATTCTTTACCACTGAGCCACCTGGGAAGCCCTTATGTATTTGGACAGATGCATTAATGCATGTTTTCACTTGAAGTTAAATTTAAACCCAGAAGATAACAGTAAATTTACTCAGCTGTATTTTTTTTCACATACAAAATTTGTAATGCAAGCCTTTTAAAACATGAAATTCATTGTAAAGAACCTAAAAATACCCATGGGTCGTGATCTGGAGTGAGATATTCCTGGAGTCAGGGGAATATCCATATTCAGTTCTTCAAAAATAGCTGTGAATTTGTGAAAACAACGTCTCCTATTTATTAATACCACCTTTATTTACCCTGTATGTATTTTTCCTGGATGATTGCTCAAAATTTTGCAAGTTAGTCTGTGAATGAATACATAAGAAAATATTTACCATTAATCACATGTGCTCACTCACTTCGGGGAATTTCCACTTCATAGATGAGTGTGTCCCAGATGTGTTTCATAAGTTGCTTCTCCTAGAGACATTGGTAGAGAAAGAAAACTCAGAAAACTCAGATTAAATTACCATCCCAGAAGTCCATGTTTTGTCTGAGAACAGAAGTAGGGGTCTTAGAGGGCAAAAGCCCTTTGAAATTCTTTCCAAATTTTAGCTTCCAGACAGCAAGGAGAGGCAATGGTGGCCAGAGAAGGGTGAATGAGCAAAAGAAAACATAAGGATCCAGAATTCTGGATCAATGCATAGCCAAACATCTCCCACAAACTGGTTTTAAAGAAGCAGCAAAAAGAATTGTGTACAGATAAACTTCTGTAAAGTTCTAATGCATCACTGTAAATTGCTTTGAAGAGATCAAGTTTGATTTATATAATTTACAGTTTGTTAACGCTATCCCACCTGAAGCCCATGATACTTTTTGTTCTCTGGTTGGTGCTGGTTCCCTTCCAGGTAGAACCCAAATAAAAGGTACAATTTCAACTCAGGGGAATGGACACAAGGGAACTCTACTTCAAAAGGTCAGCTTATATCCTAAAGACCATAATTAGCCTAAATTATTAATAGTCATTTTTACTAGTTTCTAAAATAGAACAAGTTAGTCTTACTGTTGGATTTCTTCACAAAAGGCTTTGGTTTAGTGCTAGATTAAAAGCTAGAGTTAAATGGACATGATACGTTGCTTTGGAGTTATTTTGCGTTGGAGTAATCTGTATTTTGGTAACCAGTTTTTACTGACAGAGCCACAGAATGACAGTGTGGTTTAAAATTGCCTACGAAGCACAATGTGTTCATGAAAAAATGTTATAGAAATACTCTGCCTTTGTCTCTAAAAGCTGGCATGTCACTGAAGTAAAAGGGTTGACTCTTCCACCAAAATCTCCTATATAATATTTCTCAAAGTATATTAGTGGCAAACAATCCATTTGCATCAAGATATGTTTCTTGCCACTCCTGCACAACTGGAATTCAGGCCATGTCACCTTCTAATCCAGCCCTTAGATATTAGCCTTTGATTCAGTGCTTGTTCACTTGGGTACAGGAAGAGTGTGTTGTGGGCAAGAAGGGTTTGCCTTTCCTGTCTCTATTAGTGCCCTATTGCTGCTGTAACAAATGACCACAAATCAAATGGCTTGAAATAACACAAATTTATTATTTTTACCATTCTGGAGGTCAGAAACCTGAAATGATCTCACTGGTCCAAAATGAAGATGTCAGTGGGGCCGTATTCCTTTCTGAAGACCCTAGGATAGAATGGAAAAATCAGAACATTTGTGCCTTTTAGTAGTGCTATGGCTTATTAAACATCACAGGCTGTGCCTGGCATTGTGCTCGATTGCATGTTGTTGTCGCTAAGTCAGGTTTGACTCTTTTGTGACCACCATGGACTATATAGCCCACCAGGCTCCTCTGTCCATAGAATTTCTCAGGCTAGAATACTGGAGTGAGTTGCCATTTTTCTTCTCCAGGGAATCTTCCCAACCTGGGGACTGAACCCATGTCTCCTGCATTGACAGGCAGATTCTTTACCACTGAGCCAGGAGGGAAGTCCCTGTGCTCAACTAGATGGAACTAAATGACTCCCAGTTCATAGGCACTGTGGGGTGCTGCTCCATTCATTCTGTTTCCTTCCACTTTTATTCCAGACCTGCAAGTGGCAGCAAGTACTGATACGGGGGTTTGCCTCAGTAACCTCAAATTTTCTTTCGATGGACTATGCTAATGTCTTAAGAGAGGTTGAGGGTGTATATAAAGAACAAAAGGCATTCCCAAACCTATTTGGCCATTATCCCAAGCCACATCTTCCAATATAGTTTTTATTAGCAATAAAATTGGCATATCCATCCTATCAGTTTATGTCCTATATATATAAGATGAGTTTTATTTGTGACTCTTGTAAACATTTAATATCACTTCTGTGTAGAACTTCTGGATCTACTCATATCACCAGCTGGGACTCAAACATAGATCTGACACTTGGTAAGGCCTTCCTTATTCTGAACCATAAGTCACCTTTGGCTACATACTATAATTATTTTAAAGTTTAAATAATTTCATTAGCTATATCCCACACAAAAAAGATGTTCAATAATTGTGAAATTTTCTCCTCCTGTTTTATGAGTAAAAGGAGAATCAAATAAACTAGAAAATTTAAAATATTGTATAAGGTAATTTTTATATTAACCAGCCCTCAGCAAATAATTTTCAGTCTAAGAGGTGCCTGATTTTTTCATTCACTAATTGGTCCCTTCATTTATACATTCAATTAGTTTTTACTTTTTCAAGAGAAATATAAGGTAACATGAATAAGACCAAATTTAGCTTTGAGAAGACCATTCATGTTTTTAAATCAGCAACATAGCAGAATGGAGTTCAGCTGTGTCCCTGTAACTCTCAAAGCTAATATTTCTATTTTTTCCCTGATATAGAATAACATAACCAAAGAAGATGAACTGCCTGAAACTTATAATAAATAATACTAACTCAGGTGTATAGCCATAACTTTTACTTCTGTAACCCCAACATGAATTCATCCTTGTATCTTTTGACAGTAACATACTTTGGCATAACTCTGACTGTTTGAATATCATAACCCCTATATTAATAAGTCAGTAAGATCGGAAAAGACTCTGATGTTGGGAGGGATTAGGGGCAGGAGGAGAAGGGGACGACCGAGGATGAGATGGCTGGATGAACTGAACTGAACTGAAGACAAAATTTTGCTTGATTAAAAAAAATTGTGGACAGGATACTCTCCAGTATTATTAGGCTCCCATTGCAAAGCCAACTACAACACTTACTAAACAACTAATGACAGATTTTCTGTGTTGCAGCTGGCGAAAATTTTATAGATCAGTAGATATTTCTCAGGACATCAAATGCAGGATGAGATCAGTCTGTCTCTTTGGGATTAGGCTGCAAAGCTATTGGTGTTTCTGAGGAAAAACAGTGACAGATGTGGTATCATTCACTTTGTTGTTGGGCAGATTTATATAGGCATCTTACTACCACGTAGCTAATGTTAAAACCAGAATTTCCACATGTGAAAATATACACTGTTGGCTTAGCAAGCATGAATACTTGCTGTATCATCTTATGGTGTAACAGTTAAGCAGAATGTGGAAATTTTACCCTTTTGGAAATAAAATTTGGAAAGCCAGACTTCATTTGATTTTTTTCAACTATGAAATTTTCTAAAGCTTTACAAATAGACTCTTTTGATATTCACTAGAGGGTGTGATGATTTACAATGTAGATCACATAATAAATAGACTAAACTCCAGGGTCAGAAAATCAGAGCTTGAATCCTGGTTCATCCATATGAGATGCATGACCTTGGTGAAACCAGTCAACTTTTCTAGTATTTATTTGTGAATAATGTATATCAGCCTCAGACATTTACTGTAAAATTTTATCTCATTTTTACTTCTAATATAATATTTGGTATATAGTAATACTTACTAGCTATTATTATTACCTTATATTAAGTTTTGAGCAACAACAACACATCCAAAGTATTGAATTGAAAAAGACTTTATAATGAAGGAGCTGGACAGAGGTGTGTTCAGGAGATGAAGTAGAGAGAATGATTGATTATCCCTAACAAGCAACAGTTGCAAGCAATGACCAACCCTGTAGGGAAAAGGGAAGGGACTGGTATCATCAGAATTCAGGGAAATCTGTAGCCTTGGGGATGGAGGGTCTCTGAATAAGCGTGGCAGTAGAAGCAGAGACCCACGGCCATTGAGCCAGCCACAGTTAGTGGGGAGAAAGGGGAAGGGATTCAATTCTCCGTCTGCCTGGCAATTTACTCTCATTTTTCTGACCCAGTGAAAGCCAGAGATGAAGGAAACAGCATAAGGAGGTCCATAGGGGACAGCCCCCTGGGGCTCAGGACAGGGTAAAGATGGCAAAAAGAGGATAGCCAGCACGGTATTAAATTTAACCATCTCCTGAGGGCCCATGTCTCCTCATGAATTGTGACAAGTTGGGCCTGCTTGCCAAGCAAACACTTCCTCTGTCCCATCCAGGATACATCTGTGGCCTCCTTGGAGCCCTCGCTGCTCTGGAGGCCAGCTTCTCTCTCTCTCTCAGCCATATGGAATTCTTTCAAATCCAAGGTCTTGAGGTCAGAAGTCCACAGAACTTCCCTAAACTGGAAGCCTTCTCAACCTTGGCCTCATAATGGAAAATCATTGCCAAGAGTGCTCTCATGTGAAAAGGTGCGGGCATAGCTGTGTGATTCTACTGAGTCATCTCCAGTATCAGCTCCCAGACCACCACCAAGTTTTCCTCTCCCAAAGACACACTTTTGAACACAAATAGTTTTTAACCGTTTTCCAAATAGAAGAGGGTAAATTTATCAAATATAAGATACTTGTCAGTAGTTACCCTTTCTACCAGTACGGTTAATTTAGGAACTTCTTTCATGGGAAATAGTTGGTGATTTCAGACTGTTCCATAACAGTATCTCAGGGGAATAAGGTACCGGTATGACATATGATTAAACAGAAAGCACATTTTCAGAATGTCTTTCCTCTCTTGCTTTAAAGTAGCTAGATATAATTTAAAGCAGAAGATTGAGATCAGTTTCTGACTCCACCAGCTCAGAGAGCTCCCTTAAGCTTACTGGGTGGCCACGCTTTCATCTATGACATTAGCATATAAATATTTTCCCTGCTCTTGAGTAGAAATTACATAACAGATATGAGGATCTTTATGTAAGTCATAATTTATGTGAGAAATTCATTCTTTTTTCTTTTCTTTGTCTCTGTCCCCTTCTCTTTCTTTCTTTTCTGGTAATATGAACTCTGCTGTCTTCTAACTCAGGGAAAGCCTCGGGTTTTGCTCCAGAGTTAGACAATGACCAAATGTGACACTCTGAAGAAGTCATCATGATGCTAAACAGATAACAGATACTTTAAAGATACATTATTTTAAAAAGCCCTTTGAATAAAGTATATTTAACTTTGTCTTTGATTCTGAACTTTAACTGTACAAAGTTATTTAACAATGATCATATTCAAATATTAATTCTTTTTTGAGATACAGTTGGTTTCCTAGTTCCTTGCTAAGTTAATAAAGAATAATATTATTTCAAATAATTGATTAATAGTGTTTAATTCAGTTATGCTGTTAGTATAACTTAAAAAATGCTTACCCTCATCACAGAAGAAGAATGATATAATATACCAGATGGAAATCCACTTACTCCTTAGGGGTCAGGAATGCAAATAAAATAACTATGTAATAATATGGTCCAGCTGCACTTTGGATTTAGCAGAGGCCCCAGTTGTGATGTGACATCTGAAAGATTTTTCACAACATATTTTTCCAGCTGAAATTTGTCTTGTCCAGATACAGGATCTGCCAAATTACAAAAATCTACGCAGATGCTAGATTTTGAAAAAGAAGGGACTGTACAAGTTAGGAATTTTTCATAACTACTCCTTCTCTCATCCCCCTCAAAATGCAATACAGCAACTCAGATACTCTTCAGTGAATCAATCAAATAAGCAGGTTCTACCTTGCTCTGAGTATATTTCTTTATAGGAGACACATCAAAAGCCCCTGACAGAGAGAGTTTGTAGTTTGCCTGTGAGCACGTTTTCAAAATATGGACCATTACTGGAAAACCTAAAAGCACATGGGTAATGTACACTTACATTTTCACTGCTGTTCAAAGACCTCAAACTTTGATCTGTATCATTGATCCTTTACAACTACAGTCAGTTGGTGTACTGAAGAGTGTTATGAACTACATGTCAAGTAAACTGAGTCCAAAGCCAGGTTCTCCCATTTGCATGTTTTGTGGTCATGGGGACAGGCATTAGATTTCCTGAGTGAGAGATTCTGAAGTGAACACAGTCATGCTCCCAGGTGGAGCTAGTGATAAAGAATCTGCCTGTCAATGCAGGAGATATAAGAGACATAGATTCTATCCCTGGGATGGGAAGATCCCCCGAAGTAGGAAATGGCACCCCACTCCAGTATTCTTGCCTGGAAAATTCCATCAGCAGAGGAGCCTGGCAGGCTTCAGCCCTTGGGGCCACAAATAGTTGGACATGACTGAGTAACTGAGAAAATGCTTTACTAGAGAATCTCCAGATTTCTTCTAAATTCTAAAATGTACTGAAACTTATGCTTCGAATTTTAGAATTCAACTATCCATGGCATATGCTGACCCAAAATGGCCTCTAAATTATTTTTTTCTTTAAATTTTAATATATTTAAGTTTTTTAGAGTGATTTTAGGTTTTCAGGAAAAAAAATGTTCAGGAATGCCTATTTACTTTCTGCTCCATTCTCATGGTTTCCCTTATTATTGACATATTGCATTAGTTTGGTGCATTTGTTACAACTGATGAACCAATATATTCAGTACATTAGCTGAATTCCATAGTTTGCATTAGGGTTCACCTCTTATGTTGTGGTGGTGGTAAAGTTGCTAAGTTGGGTCCAACTCTTGCAACACCATGGAGTGTAGCCTGACAGACTCTGATTCTCCAGGCAAGAATAGTGGAATGGGTTGCATTTCTTTCTCCAAAGGATCTTCCTGACCCAGGAATTGAACCCAGGTCTCCTGCATTGCAGGCAGATTCTTTACTGACTGAGCTATGAGGGAAGCCCCTTGTGTTGTAGTTTTGACAAATGTATAATGGTTTGTGACCTCATTATAGTATCACACAGAATACTTTCATAAACCCTAAAAGTACCCTGTGCTCCACCAATTCATTCCTGTTTCCCTTCTCCTGAACTTGGGAAACCATTGATTTTTTTTTTCCCCCTAACTCTATAGTTTTGCCTTTCCCATAATATCATATGGTTAGAATCTTACAGTGTGTAGCTTTTTCAGGTTGGCTATTTCTTTTAGCAGCATGCATTTAAAGTTCCTCCATGTCTTTTTGTGGCCTGATGGCTTATTTATTTTTTATCACTGAAAATATTCCATCACATAATTGTATTACTATTTGTTTATCCATTGTCTTATTGAAAGGTGTGCTCGTTGCTTCCAATTTTTGGCAGTTGTGAATAAAGCAGCTATAAACATTAGTGGGCAGGTTTTTGTGTGGACATAAAATTTTAACTCATTTGGGTAAATATCTAGGAGCGTGATTGCTGGCTGTATTTTAAGACTATGTTTAACATGTAAGAGAGTGCCAAACTGTCTTACAAAGTGGTTGCTTCATTTTGTGTTCCCACCAAAAAGAGTGAGAGTTTCTATACACAAATGTTTTTATTTTAAGAAATACAATATAAATAAAGTTGGTCCAAATAGCTCTTGAGTGTGAATAGTTTAGTAAATAAATATCAATTAACTTATACTTCATATCATAGGAATTCTTGATTAAACAAGATAAAGAGTTTGATGTATGTTTAATAATGTTGTTTTACAGACTTCAATATCCATTAAACTATTCCATGTATACAAAAAACCATTTTTGCATAATCTCCTTTAAAAACACTTTCGCTACATGTGATAATGTTTATTACATTCCATATATATTTATATTACTATAAGTTAGATATACAACTGATGAGTACCAGGAATTTCTACAGCACTTCTGAGATAATCACAAGTCATGTTGGTCTTATTGAGTCTCAATATTTTACCTCTGCTTGATGTAGATGTTTTCTGGTGATCAAACACATCTTGGTGATATCCCAGATTATAACATTGAGAATACCACTGTATAAGAAATTAAATTTTTTGGCCTAAAATATAAGCTTTGGAGCATGAGACCCTTAGTATAGCTCCTGATTTGCTCTTTGTTTTCATTTATTTCCACTCCTGCTCTTGTCCAACATTCCAGATATAAAGAAATATTGTGCTGTGCTTGTTGTGCTTAGTCGCTTAGTCATGTCCAACTCTGTGTGACCCCATGGACTGGAGCCCACCAGTCCATGGGGATTCTCCAGGCAGGAATACTGGAGTGGTTTGCCAAGCCCTCCTCCAGGGGATCTTCCCAACCTAGGAATCGAACCTAGGTCTCCCACATTGTGGGTGGACTCTTTACACCACCAGGGAAGCCCAAAGAAATATTATTCAACATGAAAATGTTTGCTTTATGGGTCCTGGCAGTTCAGGGGTTGGGACTTTGCCTTCCCATACAGGGGTGCAGATTCGATTCCTGGTCAGGGAACTAGAAAGCTAGGATCCCACAAGCCTTGTGGCCAAACAAAACAAAACAAAGCACAAAAGAGAAACAATATTGTGACAAATTCAGTAAAGATTTTCAAAATGGTTTGCATCCAAAAAAAATCTTAAAAAAAAAAAAAAAAAAGAAAATGTTTGCTTTGGCCCCAAATTCTGGAAGCCGGTAGCATATAGTGGATTCAGACGTGGGTCCTACAAAGTGTTGGTTCAGTTCCCAGGTCTGCAATTACTTAGCTATTTGAAAATGGGTTGTCATATAACCTTTATTTTCCTCAGTGGCCCCATTGATATAAAGTATTTACTTCATAGAGTTCTAAGGATTAAATGAGACAGTGTCTGTAAATATTTGAGCACAGCAGAGAGATAGAAGATAAGAAACGTTAGCAAGTACTATCATTAAGTGCTGGACTTGTTACTTTCCACTGACTCTCCTTTTTCTCTGCCTCACTTATTTATAAAAAGCATTCAGGGATCATCTCAAAGAAATCCTCTTTGTCAATCTGTCCTTGCTCCGCACCACAACCTGAGTGAGTTCTCCTTACTAGATGGAGCCTTCTCTTTCTCTTTATCTTAAAACTTATAACTCTATCTAGTTTGTTTCTTTTCTGTTTGTTATTAACATGTAAATCCCTTGCAATCACAGACTCTGTGTTACCCCCTTGTTATCACCAGTAATGGGCACTTAGGAATCCTTTCCTTGAAGTAACAGAAGACTTTACTCAGACTCAGGCTTAAAAAACAGAGGAATCTAACAGGCTAAGTGAGTGACCACAAGAAGTATGTCCAAATTTAGGCAAGGTTTGATCAAATGTTCTTGATAATATCAAAAAAGGCTCTTCATTTCCATGACGTCTTGGCACTTTTCTCATGCTGTTTTAACCTAAGGCTGCTTTTTCTTGGGGTTGCAAGATGCCAGCCCGGGTCTGCTAGTGTCTACCTGTGTCTCATTTACCGTGAGCAGACAGAGAGAATGTTGGTCCAAGAAGCTCTCTTGGGAAAACATGAAAGCTTCTTTCTCAGAAGCCCTCAAAACCTCTCCTCCCATCACACTGACCTGAAATGGATCATGTGCTTTTCCCTGCAGTCCAACAGCATGGGTTGTGCCTATCGGCTTAGGCCAGTTGGGTCATACCTACAGCTGGGTTTGGGCTATTTCAACTTGCCTGCACTACCCCCTGTCACATGAGCTGCGCAGAGAGAGAAGAAAGTAGGATAAAATTAACAGACTGTTACCAAGAAAAAGGAGGAGCTACTGTGATAAACACAATTACACCCTCTCTTTTCAAAGACACAATACTGGATCAGAAAATATCTTGTGATCATTAATACTGTGGCGTCTATGAAAGAAAGTGTATGCCTAAAAGTATAATTTTCCCCATGTCTACCTCTTTGAACTGAGATTCAGATTAAGTGTATAGGAGCTAACCTCCCATATGTACATTGTGAATTGCACATATTGTTTGATATGAGCTTCATGAGAGTAGGTTCCTGATTTACTTGGTTTCCTACTAAATCCCCAAGTCATAGAACAGTGCCTGAGACATAGTAGACATACAATAAATATTTCTTTGATTAATTCATATTTCTAATGTTAGAGGTTTGCCAATGTAAAGACTACAAATGCAGATGTTGGAGTAAAAAAAAATCACATTTGTTCTGTCTAGATTATTAAAGTGTCCAAATCTCTTCATTATGACTAATGTACATGGCATTAGACTAAAGAGAACAAATAAAAACCATGTGCTCCAAAAAACTTGCTCAAATCATGTGAGCAGCTTCATCATAAGATGACTGATGAAGAAATTCAAATTCGAGGCAATAAGGCAAGAACTCTAGATTTGCACGCTGGGGGAGAGCAGGGTTAACCCATTCAAGGCTATTCTCAGTGTAATAGTCTGAGTGAGGTGTTAAAAAAGTCTAATTCACAACATGCAACTTCTGTTTACAAAACACTTACACTGGTTCTGTATTTCTATTAAAAAGTCAGCCCAAAATTTGAAAAGACCTATGAAATTTTATAAACAATCCCTCTCCCCCAACTTCCACTATAACTTCTTAGATTTATCTTGTGATATTCTCTCCCTGGTTTAAAGAGATCAAACCAGTCAATCTTAAGGGAGATCAACCCTGAATATTCACTGGAAGGACTGATGCTGAAGCTGAAGCTCCAGTATTCTGGTCATCTGATGTGAACAGATGACTCATTGAAAAAGCCCCTGAAGCTGGGAAAGACTGAGGGCAGAAGGAGAAGAGGATGTCAGAAGATGAGATGGTTGGAACTCATCATGGATACAATGAACGTGATCTTGGGCAAATTCCAGGAGATGGTGAGGGACAGGGAGGCCTGGCATGTTGTAGTCCATGGGGTCACAAAGAGTCGGACATGACTGGGCAATTGAACAACAGCAACAATTCTCTCCCTCCTTCACCCCCCTCCCTCTATTGTTAATACCTTGCTGTTGCTCAAATAATACAGGTAGTGTCTTGCATTAGACCTTGGAACCAATAATTCTATTTGCCAGAAAATCTCTTCCCTTATAGGACACTGCTAAGTATGAAGATTGTACGACTCTGCTCACTGTTACCCCTGTGATACCTAACGGTGCTGTATTTAACAGTGTATCCTAGTCCTCCCTTCTACCTTGACACTAGACCTCCATATGGTGTTCTACCATTATTATTTCCATAGCATGTCTTAAGTTCTCACATACAATATAATGTACTTTTATCATTATTATTCATTTTTCATTTCCCCCATTAAATGCAAACTCCATGAGTACAGTGGTTATTATTTTGGCCACTGATTCTGAAGCATAGAATAAGACTTGGAACATAATATACTAATATTCTGAATACATATGGTTGAATGAGCTTTTGTATTGAATGAGCAGTCATGTGTGTGTAGTTGCTCACTTGTTTCCAACTCTTTGTGACCTTTTGGACTGTGGCCCACCAGGCTTCTCTGTCCACGGAAGCTTTAAGGCAAGAATATTGGAGTGGCTTGCCACTTTCCTCCTCCAGGGTATCTTCCCAATCGGAGGATCAAACCTGTACCTCCTATGTCTTCCTGCATTGCAGGTGGATTCTTTACCTGCTGGGCCATTGGGGAAACCCATACTGTATTAACCATATATTCTAGTCAGTAGTTCAGGGTTACCCTATATAGAATAGTAACCCAATAAGGCAAACTGAGTATCTGTTTTCATTTTCCAATATGTCGACTAGTATTTATCTAGAAAATATGTTGGAAAATATACTTGCCAAGCAAAATATATATTAAGCATATTAACACTCTGAATTTTTTCTGCATTTTAATAAAACCCAACTGTCCAGTGAAACCAAACAATGATATGATAGGCATAACAGTAACTATATCACAGCCAATTTTGGATTTTTGAGCATTTGCCCAAGGTCCAAATATTTAACAAAATTTTGACGGAAACTCAAATATATACTTTATTGATTTATTGTTTGACCCATAATGGTTGAAACTTGAGTTTTTCCAGCAGGACACTGCTAAGTATGAAGATTGTATGTTTTTCACAGAATGGCCCTTACCATTTTCTACAGAATAGTAATTTCTAACAAGTTTTATGATCCTACATTCAAACTTTTTAAAAAAGAGCTAGCCAATAATTAATCTCTATATTAGTGAAATATTAATTTTACAGAAACTAGCATGTATGTAAGAGAAATAGGTTCTCCTTGGTATTTTTTTCCTGATTGGATTCTTTCTTTTAAACTTTACTAATTGATACTACTGATATCTTTTTACTTGGAAAATAGTCAGCTATTTTTATGGATGTGATTATCTCAGTTCATCCAGACTACCAAAACAAAAATACCATAAACTGGGTGGCTTATGAACATTTATTTTGAAGACAGGAAAATCCCAGATCATGACATATTTAGTGTCTGGTGAGAGCCTGCTTTCTCACTGTTAACCTCACATGTAGGAAAGAGTGAGGAATCTCTCTTGGACCTCTTTTATAAGGGCACTAATCACATTTACCATGGCTGCACCCTCATGACCAAACACTTCCCAAAGGACTCACCTTCCCATATCATCTCTTTGGGGGTTAGAATGTTAGCATATTAATTTTGAGTCATCATGGGAGTAGATACTTATTTGGTGTTCCTGAGATTAGCTCCTGTAGCTGGAATCACCTTGATAGAAACAAACCCCACTGACCCTGGCCCAAATGGCCAAATTGTGTTCAAGGAGACAAAAAGGATCACTGATCCTCAGTGATAAGTGCAAAGAAATAGAAGAAAACAGTAGAATGGGAAAGTCTAGAGATCTCTTCAAGAAAATAACGGATACCAAGAGAACATTTCATGCAAAGATGGGCAGGATAAAGAATAGAAATGGTATAGACCTAATAGAAGCAGAAGATATTAAAAAGAGGTGGCAAGAAAACACAGAAGAACTATACCAAAAAACAACCCAGATCATCACAATGGTATGATCACCAACCTAGAACCAGACATCCTGGAATGTGAAGTCAAGTGGACCTTAGGAAGCATCACTATGAACAAAGCTAGTGCAGGTGATGGAATTCCAGTTGAGCTATTTCAAATCCTAAAAGATGATGCTGTGAAAGTGCTGCACTCAATATGCCAGCAAATTTGGAAAACTTGGCAGTGGCCACGGGACTGGTAAAGGTCAGTTTTCATTCCAATCCCAAAGAAAGGCAATGCAAAAGAATGCTCCCCACACTCATCTCATGTGCTAGAAAGTAATGCTCAAAATTCTCCAAGCCTGGCTTCAATAATACCTGAACCGTGAACTTCCAGATGTTCAAGCTGGATTTAGAAAAGGCAGAGGAACCAGAGATCAAATTTCCAACATCCACTGGCTCATCCAAAAAGCAGAGAGTCCCAGCAAATCATCTACTGTTTTATTGACTATGCCAAAGCCTTTGACTGTGTGGATCACAACAAACTCTGGAAAATTCTTAAAGAAATGGGAATACCAGAACACCTATCTGCCTCTTGAGAAATCTGTATGCAGGTCAGGAAGCAACAGTTAGAAATGGACATGGAACAACAGACTGGTTCCAAGTAGGGGAAGGAGTACATCAAGGCTGTATATTGGCACCCTGCTTATTTAACTTATATGCAGAGTACATCCTGAGAAATGCTGGGCTGGTTGAAGCACAAGCTAGAATCAAGATTGCCGGGAGAAATATCAATAACTTCAGATATTCAGATGACACCACCCTTATGGCAGAAAGTGAAGAAAAACTAAAGAGCCTTTTGATGAAAGTGAAAGAGAGTGAAAAATTTGGCTTAAAACTCAACCTTCAGAAAACAGAGATCATGGCATTTGGTCCCATCACTTCATGGCAAATAGATGGAGAAATAGTAATAAACTTTATTTTTCTGGGCTCCAAAATCACTGCAGATGATGACTGCTGCCATGAAATTAAGACAATTGCTCCGTGGAAGAAAAGTTATGACCAGCTTAGACAGCACATTAAAAAGCAGAGACATTACTTTGCTGAGTAAGGTCCATCTCAAATTATACCTCTGTTACTTAAAGCCAACAATTTTAAAGCAGTAGTTTTACTGGCCATTTGAACTTTGTACACAGTGTCAATTTGTTTTTGTTTTTTTAAAAAAAAGGGAAAAAATATCAAATAAAACATGAGAGAACATTATAAGACTTCCACATCAGAGAAGTGTTTCAAATTATTTTGTTTGGATTAATTTTTTAAATGTAAAGCATATATTTGTTGCTTAGCTATTTTGTTAATTTTTATTTTTATATTTGAGTTACGTGCAATATTTTCCATTATGACCATTGACAGGACACTAACAAAGAAAACTCATAAGTGAATACTTAATTTAGAAGTGTTAACATTATTGCTCAATAAACAAATTCCCTGCAGTTGTTTTTTTATTTCACTCCATTTTTACATTTTGAAGACATCATACTGAATTTTATAAATCATTTTTTATTGAATTTTTAAGATGTTCCTTATTTTTCATGGCATAGGTCTTCTCACTTCCTTTTTAAGCAGAAGAATACTTGACTATATAATCCAAATTAGGAACAAAAAATTTCTCTAAGAAAAAAATTTATTGTATAAAACCTGTCTCTTATACACATCTTACATTTTGTACACACATATTTTTATTTCTCTTGGATAAATCCTTAGGAGGGGCATTGTTGGATACTCCAATACTTTGGCCACCTGATGGGAAGAACTGACTCACTGGAAAAGACCCTGATGCTGGGAAAGATTGAAGGCAGGAAAAGAAGGGAATGACAAACGATGGGGTGGCTGGATGAAATCACCAACTCAATGGACATGAATTTGAGTAAAGTCTGGGATTTGGCAATGGACAGGGAGGCCTGGTGCGCTGCAGTAATGGAGTCACAAAGAATTGGACACGGCTGAGATACTTAACTGAAGTGAGACAAAAGGATTGGTGTTCTAAGGCACTAAGTGTTAGGGTCAATCATCATTTGGCAATAGACAACCAAGTTACAAGGTATTTTCAGATAAGGTTGATTGGAAAAAAGTCCAAACTCACCAAATATCACCACCCCAAATGCTGTTATTAACAAATTTGTAGGAAAAAATGCATTTAACAGCAAACATATAAGAAATAACCACATTTTAAAATATTATCCACTTGTATGTATTTATGCATTTATCTACATGTATATGCATATACATGGGCTTCCCAGGAGGCTCAGTGGTGAAGGATCTGCCTGCCAGTGCAGTAGGCATAGTTTTAATCCTTGCTTTTGGAAGATGCCCTGGAGAAGGAAATGGCAAACCACTCTGGTATTCTTGCCTGGGAAATCCCAGAGGAGATTTGGCAGGCTATAATAAGCCATGGGGTCACAAAAGAGTCAGGCACAACTATTGACTAAAAGAACAATAAATATGCATGTTCTCACACATACTTTTACTGCTTCATTTATTCATATCTATTTTAATAATAATTGAGTACCAAGTTAGTATTAGGCACTAGACATGTGAAGTAAACTATTGAATAAAACTAATGTATTTCACAGAAGCTGTGAAAGATAGTAAGTATTTGCAGCATTAAGCCACTATGTTTTTGGCAGTTTGTTACAGAGAAATAGATAACTAATTGGGGAGCTCTATTTCTAGTAATCCCAGGGCCCACAACTTTTTCGCTTACAAAACATGGATTCTGAAATAAGATAAACCTGGTCTCTGATTACAGATTCATGACTTCTTATTCTTGTGTTCTGGAACAAGTCCCTTGACAGTTTTGAGTATCTTTCTGCATGTTAGAAAAATTGGGCTGTAACATTTATTTCTTGTGAATGCTTTGAGGGCCTGATAAGACAAACATTAAGATAAGCTATGTTGTCATCTCTGCTCACAGCACATGTCCCTTTAGAAGAAATTCTCTAACTGCTAAATTAATAGTGAAATTAGGGAGTGGGGATCAAGAACTGATGTGAGAAGACAAGTGATTAATTGCCTCTGGGGCCCAGACAATGCATAATGGTGGCTCAGGGAGGGTTGGATCAAAATAAGACCCAACGAGAAACTAAAAGGAACAGAAATTCTTCTTGATGATATCCATTAATATTTTAAAACTTTTATATTCCTTTAAATAAGCCTTCACATCTTTAGGCTAAAGTTTTCTACTTCCTTTAAATATTTTTCATATACCATTTTAGTCATTCATCTATAAATGAATTTTAATCCTTCTAAATGGTTCTAAATGAAGGTACCCAGAACTAAATGAAATAGTCCGAGCACTGACTAATCACTACAGAGCTTAAGTGTTGCTTCCCTAATTTTAACTACAGTACACTTCCCTTAATAAAGTTTGAGATGGTATTATCTTCTTGGTGACAAAAGTACCCCTTTATTTGATATTGAATGTGTTGACAACCCTAAAGTTGCCACGTCATGGCTTCCTTATTTTGTACCAGTGAATCCTGTTGACTGCACATGCAGGGAAGTCTCATATTTACCTTTGATAAATTTCACCTTGAAACACTTCCTATATCCTCAGTCCATCACCATCTTTTTGTAGACACATTTGTCCAGAGACATATTTGTTCTCTTCCTTACAAGCTCACCATTAATTTCAATTTGGTTAATTTTACCAAAATTAGAGCTAAATGTATGGATGTCTTTATCCACGTGTAGATAAGGAAATAGTAATGACTAGAATATGATCAGCTTCAAAATGTATTTGAATATATCTAAAAATCATCTCAGTGAGTGTAAATGAAATAACCAGGTGTGAGTGATTCATATTATTATGTTTGTATTTCTCTCATATAATACACTGATGAGGAATTTATTTATTTAGTCATTTTTTTAGTGTGTGCTGTGTTCTTTGCTGGGTGCTGGAGATACAGCCGTGAACCAGACAGACTAGGTCTGTGGTTTTACAGATTTCATGACAAGCAAGCAATGGCAACATGGAGTAGACTCTATTTCACTGACAACCGTCACATGAATTCCGCACGTGTAATCAATTTTAATTGTCAGATTAATAGCCACCTCACCACATGAAAATAAATTTCAGAACATTTTCTTCTACTGCTGAGATGAAACTACTTGGTTTATAATTTGGGGTCATTTTTGAAATGCCATCAGCTATTTCAGAATGTTTTATTTTTATAGCACATTTACAATATCAGTCTTGGTTTTCATGGATTGATGTGTCTATTTAAAATATATCAAGCCTGTGCTTCTGCTTTGGTACATCAGCATTTTTTTTCTATTTTATATTTTTACTTTATTTTGCTTTACAATACTGTATTGGTTTTGCCATACATTGACATGAATCCGCCACGGGTGTACATGAATCCCCGTGCACCAGCCCCAAGCATCCTGTATCCTGCATCGAACATAGACTGGCGATTCATTTCTTACCTGATAGTATACATGTTTCAATGCCATTCTCCCAAATCATCCCACCCTCTCCCTCTCCCACAGAGTCCAAAAGTCCGTTCTATACATCTATGTCTCTTTTGCTGTCTCGCATACAGGGTTATCATTACCATCTTTCTAAATTCCATATATATGTGTTAGTATACTGTATTGGTGTTTTTCTTTCTGGCTTACTTCACTCTGTATAATCGGCTCCAGTTTCATCCACCTCATTAGAACTGAGTCAAATGTATTCTTTTTAATGGCTGAGTAATACTCCATTGTGTATATGTACCACAGCTTTCTTATCCATTCATCTGCTACATCAGCTTTTTTAAAGAGTTGATATCATTATAATGGTTAAATAGCCATGTTTAAAAGAACTATTTCATTGTAAGTTCTATTTTCTTTTTTAAGTTGGTTATAATTTTGCCTTTGTGGTGTAGATAGATTACATCCAAGTGTCTATTTAGAAAGAGAGAGATCACTGAAAATGCAAGATGCATTCAGTAGATGACACTGACCCAACATATACTACTACAGCCTAGTGTATAAAACTAGATGGTGAAGAAAGCTTAAAGATATTTGGTTATATATGCCTCATGTTGTAAATGATTTATGGAAAAAAACAGAGGATGCCCAGAATCAAGCAAAGACCTGAACCCAGATTTTATGTCTTCCATTTAGTGGTATTTCCAGTATGCCATGTTTCATGCATATACCAGGAATGCTAGGGATGTTTATACTAGGACAACAAAGAGGAAACAAGATTGTCTGTGTCCTAGTTCTGGATCATTGTTCAATATGGTAATCTCAACCTTTGTTAGAAATTTTCATTATAAGACATTTAAAAGTAAGTATAATAGAAAGAGATCATCTCTCATTTAGCCTGATATCATAATTTATAATGTAGAGGCTACTGAGTATTACATAATTTTTGAGGAAAGTAAGTACAGATTAGAAAATATTTGCCACTTTGGGGCACATATCCAAACAAAATCATTCTAGAAAGAAGAAAGCAAAGGGACCTCTCTGGTGGTTCAGTGGCTAAGACTCCACGTGCGTTCCCAGTGCAGGCGGCCGGGGTCTGATTTTTGGTCAGAGAACTAGATCTCACATGCTGCAACTAAGAGTCTGCATGCCACAACTAAAGATCCCATGTGCTGTGTTGAAGATCCTGAGTGCTGCAACCAAGGTCCAGCACAACCAAATAAGTAAGTAAATAAACGTTTTAAAAAAGAAGAAATTAGAGGCTATTCTAGGAAATTAGCATGCTATAGAATCATCCTTTCTGCTATGGTAGAAACTTGTTTTCGTTTTCAAGTCCACTGAATTTAGTACTGTTGATAAATTGCTGTTTCGGCTGCTGCTGCTTAGCTGTTCAGCCGAGTCCAGCTTTTTGCAACCCTATGGACTGTAGCCCCCTCAGGCTCCTCTGTCCATGGAATTCTCCAGGCAAGAATACTGGAGTGGGTTGCCATGCCCTCCTCTAGGGGATCTTCCCAACCCAGGGATAGAACCATGGTCTCTTGCATTGCAGGCAGATTCTGGTAGCTGTGCTACCAGTGAAGCCCTTGCTGTTTCTGTGATGTCGAAAATGTCAATACTTGTGGCATTTTATATAGCATAGTGGTTCATTTCATACTCAACCAAGTAAAACATTAATCCAACAGAATTCAGCTAATTGGGACCCTACACTAACATCTTGTCCAATTTTCTGTGCAAGAGTAAAACAATCACAAATAGATAAAGAAGATATATTCATTGAAAAACAAATTCTAGGACATGCTTTGTGATTTCTACAGACTTGGTACACCCCATGGTACACCAAGATTTTATTGCAAGTAAGAAGATAAGACATCTTTTATTGCAAGTAAGAATCATAAAGATACAAAATTACTAAAGGAAAATTGTGTTTGTAGTTACAGTAAGGGCTTCCCTGGTGGTTCAGACAGTAAAGAATCTTCCTGCAATGCAGGAGACCTGGTTCTGTCCTGGATCAGGAAGATTCCCTTGAGAAGGGAATGGCTGCTAACTTCAATATTCTTGCCTGGAGAATTTCATGAACAGAGGAGCCTGACAGGCTACAGTCCATGAGGTCACAAAGAATGATGTGACTGAGTGAAGTTACAGTAACTGTAATGGATGAATTCAGGTCACAAAGTATGTTAAATACATTTTAGAAAGTTGCTAAAACAAGGATAAAAGGGGGGAAAAAAAGATTCCTTTGTATATTTTTGCTAACTAGAAAATTTTACAAAGAGAACTAATTATATGAATTGGGGTTATTCAGTGAGCTTCAGGGTACTAATTCTATACAATAAAGTGCATGACTCCAACAAATGCAGTGCTGATAATATCCCTGAGTGTCGAGAATGCTCACAAAATTTTCCTCATGGCTTATCTAATGTTTATGGCAGAGAATAAAGAAATGGAAATTTTTTGCCAATGACTCTAAAGATAGTGGATTGCTAAACTCTTTCCCAGATTCAGGACTATTCCTGTTGCTTAAGACACCGCAATTCATATTTTTTTAATTACTCATTCTTAAGAGCCTGGTGTGTCATGAAACTTGTGGCTGTAACTTTGAAAATTTATTTTTTCCAGAGTTTTCAAAATGAGCAAAAATATTATAGTAAGCCACTGAACTTTCCAGACTTCTTTACAACCACAAACTGCCAGCTCTCTATATTTCATCTGAGATGATTCAAAGATTGCTCACCCAGTATACATCCCCAAATTCCCAGTTTGAGCAAGCTTAAAGCAAGGATAGACATTTGATGAGGAGTCAAACCCAGAAGAGCATGCCTAGGCATTTTTGCACATGAAATTGCTTAAAATTAACACCAACTCATTCAGGGACCCCAGATCAGGTAACAATTCTTTTACTCTTTGATCTCTGCCACTGCAGGAGAGATATTGTATTATTTATTTATTCATTCATCTGTTCAATCGTTCATTCATCAAGTACTTATTCATAGAAATCAATCCCCCTTGTTACCATATGAGACATACTCTGCTGAGTCTGACCAACAATACTATGTAAACAAATAAGCAAGGTGATTTCAATAGAAATAAACGAAAATGTATCCCACCTGCTTTCTTCTAGTTGTGTGAATTTGATAGTTTCCTAACTTTTTTTGATTTATTAATGCTAACATTAATGTTAGCATTTCTCCTAGACTTTGTGAGAAGATTAAATTAGATGAGGCAACAAAGTTCTTAGAAAATAATATGTGCTTCATTTGCATAAGATATATGCTAAGATGTCTGCAGTGCTATTTTTAATGTTGGAAAAAATGGAAACAAGCCAAATTTCCCCAGAGGAAAATGGAATGGATAAATAATATGTATTATATTTGTATGATGCTTTGCTGCTCGGCTATTGAAAGGTACATAATACTTGATTTTAAAAACTATAGACCTTAAAATATAATTGAATTTAAAAATGTGGCATGAAAAATAAAGAGAAATATAAAACATTCATTTACACATAGGTATGTATGCAGCAATATTTTAAAAGGATATAAAGTATATATATCATATTTATGATGGTAAATATACCCAGAAAGAAGGAAAAGACACTATGACCAGGAAGAGAATAGAGGAATTCAGAGTTCTATACTTTTATCTGTTATGTATTTCTTATTTTACTCTGAAAATAAAGCACATGATAAACTGAGTTAAAAATAGTAATAGGCAAAATGGTAGGGGAGATAAAATCAATTGTATGAATAACTGAGATACAATATGAAAAAAATATTCAGTAAATCAGCCCTGAATATTCATTGGAAGGACTGATGCCTAAGCTGAAACTCCAATACTTTGGCCACCAGATGCGAAGAACTGACTCATTAAAAAATACCCTTATGCTGGGAAAGATTGCAGGCAGGAGGAGAAGGGGATGACAGAGGATGAGATGGTTGGATGGCATCGCCGACTCAATAGACATGAGTTTGAACAAGCTCTGAGAGCTGGTGATGGACAGGGAAGCCTGGTATGCCACAGTCCATGGGGTCGCAAAGAGTTGGACATAGCTGAGCAACTGAACTGCACTGATATGAAAAAAAATATGGTGTTGTGAAAGGAAAATTCTTTGCATATTTGTGGCCATCCTTTCTACAGCCAGTTACTTTAAGTTTGAAAGTTCTTTTTCTCTGACTTAGCAAACTTTTGTGAAATGGATGTGCTATTGGGTTTTAACTCCCATTTTTGAGTTAAAACATATTTACTTAGGATAGTCAAGAAGATTTTTCTTGATATTTCATTTTTTATTATTGCATTTTTTTACTTAATATTTTACTTAAGTAAACATTTTTGCAAAATGTTTTTCACCAGGAACTTCAGCACATCTGGATAATGGCACAGAACTCCTGACTGCTATTTCTGATCTGAAGAAGAAGTCAGAGTGTTTCAGTGAATTGTCACAGGAATAGCTGGCACATGATTTCTCCCTGCCTCACATATTACAAAGACTTGATTGACTTTTCAGATTCCAAATGGTCATTCTTCATGGCCTCATTGTATTACTAAATATACACATTTGTCTATCATTGCCAGCCTAAATTTTTTCCAACTCTGATGGCTTTTAACTTTCACTGAGTACTAACAGTCCATGCACATAGTCACTAAGTGAGATTGTTAAATTTCCATTTTCCATCTGACATAAATAGCTACTCAAGCAGATGTGGACTGGGATGGGTATTCTCTAAACCAAAGCTCTTTGGCAGAGATCTGTCTTTCCTTACACAAGAGAAGAAAGGGTTTTGATGACTAACATCTTGACTCACTGCATTAATACTTCGTGAAAACAGATCTCCTCAAAAATAGTTTTTGGGGGACTCAGGGTAGGGAGAAACTACTTCTAGGTGGGAATCAAGATATCTATGTGGAGAAAGAAGAATTTGACTTGAGAGAAGTTTTCATTCATTCATTTAACACATTTTTTCAAGCAGCTAAAATTACTTTGCATTGTGACTAACACTGGGCTGAAGAAAATTTTACTAGGTGAAGAGAAAGGGATAAAAAGCAATGAGCAGGTGAGTAGTTTGAGTAGTTACAAGAATGCTTGAGCGATAGCAGTGGGTCAGTCTAGTGTCCAATTATCTGTTAATACATTCAGCAAACAGTTATACCATTTCTATATGGGCTTCCCTGGTGGCTGAGCAGTAAAGAATCTGCCTGCAATGCCAAAGACTGCCTGCAAAGTAAGGGGCATGAATTTGATCCCTGGGTTGGGAAGATCCCCTGAGGGAAGGCGTGAAAACCCACTCCAATATTTTTGCCTGGGAAGTCTCATGGACAGAGGAGCCTGGCAGGCTACAGTCCATGGGGTCATAAGAGTTGGACACAATTTAGTGACTAAAACCACATAGTTGATATTGGATTAACTTCTTGGAATACAAAAATGACACAGAACAATATTGTCTTTTTGCAAGAATTCAAAATGTAGTGAGACAAATAAAAAATTTTCAGAAAAAAACATATAATAATCAGTGTACATAAGTAGCCATGTCCCCAGAACTAAGCAACACCAGGAAAAAAAAAAAAAAAAAGGTGAATCTCCTGCCCTTAGAAACAAAAAAGGTAGTATAACTGATATAATAAATATTTCGACTAAGGAGACACACAGGTAATATGTGCTTTGAGGGATTTGAAAGAATGTTGGGAAAATTTTAGGAGATTATAGATTATAGGAGAAATACACCATAGCTCCAATGCGGGAGACCCGGGTTTGATCCCTGGATCGGGAAGATCCCCTGGAGAAGGAAATGGCAATCCACTCCAGTATTCTTGCCTGGAGAATCCCATGGACAGAGAAGCCTAGTAGGTTACAGTCCACGGGGTCACAAAGAGTCGGACACGACTGAGTGACTTCACCTCACACCATAGCTAGATATTGGATTAAAGAAAAACAAGAGGTCCAGGTCAATGAGGGCCAGGTAGTATGAACTTTAGGCTATAACCAGTGGAAATCTTTGAATTTATAGTCAGAGATGTGATCACAATGGCCAGTTTTGATGGTCAGCTTTACTTGTGACATAATGCAAAAGAATTATGGGACAGTTAGCAGTCCAAAATTTCCAAGGTTGGTTTAAAAATGAGGCTATAAAGTGGTAGAGGATACCACAAGCATTGGAGTAGGCAGGGAAATCAATAAAAACTTGCTGAATAATTGATTCAACAATTCTTTCCTGGTTTCTTGCCTGAGAGAAGAAAAGCACAAAACTTGGAAGATTTTACTTGTATCTCAGTCCAAATTCCGCTGGAGAGGAGCAGGGACACAGGAGAAAGGAAGGGCACTGGGCCACACCACATGGGCCACGGCTGTCGGCAAATCCGTGTCCATCTGGTCAAAGGGGAAATTAGTTGGCCCGAGGTAAATAAATGGCCTGAGGACCATTTACTCAGAGTAAAGTAACAATTTTCTTTTTGGGAAATTTACCCGTTATCATAACTAAAAAGTAAAGTTCCACATACAGTGGTTCACAGCTTCACAGTAGCTATTCACATAGTTTCTGTTCAACACTCCAGAAAGTTCTGCTTTGCTTTTCCAGATCCTTTCTTACTGAAAGTATTTGCAGGTAATTGAGAGTTGGGAAGTCTGCATTCTGAAATCTCCTGTACATATGCCTTTTTGCGAAAACATTGGCATCTCAAATTCTGTGGTTTCTTTCTTCACTTGAAAATATATCTCCATGTCCCTTTTGGTTTTAATATTTTATAAATCTCTTATAATAACCTATGACAATCATTTTACTTGAGAAATCAAGTAATCCCAAATACTTTCAACATCTCCTTTTAGTTCTTACTATTTTATCATCTTAACTTCACTCAACTTACAGGCTCAGTTGATCTGTTGTGTCCGACTCTTTGCGACTCCATGAACTATAGCCTATCAGGCTCCTCTGTCCATGGAGTTCTTCAGGCAAGAATACTGGAGTGGTTTACCATTCCCTTGTCCAGGGATTGAACCCAGGGATTAAGCCAACATCTCCTGCATTGGCAGGTAGATTCTTTACCACTGAGCCACCTGGGAAGCCTTTCACTCAATTTACCATTCTTTTTATTATTGATGCTTTTAAACTGTGGTGTTGGAGAAGGCTCTTGAGAGTCCCTTGGGCTGTGAGGAGGTCCAACCAGACAAGTCTAAAGGAAATCAGTCCTGAATATTCATTAGAAGGACTGATGCTGATGCTGAGACTCCAATACTTTGGCCACCTGATGAGAAGAACTGACTCATTGGAAAAAACCCTGGGAAAGATTGACGGCGGGAGGAGAAGGGGACGACAGAGGATGGGATGGTTGCATGGCATCACTGACTCGATGGACATGAGTTTGAGCAAGCTCCCGGAATTGGTGATAGACAGGGAAGACTGGCAAGCTGCATCCCATGGGGCTGCAAAGAGCTAGACACAACTGAACGACTGAACTCAACATTTGACTTTTTATGTGTTCCTGTTGTTTCTTTGTTTTATTTTTCTTAAACTAATTCCCTTTATCATTGACAAACTTTTCTAATAACTTTTAATATATCATATTTTGGGTCCCAAATCATTTTTCTTGTCATTTAAGTCTTAGTGAAATTCTATCCTGTTAAATAGATTCTCCTTGATTTTTGTATGATCGTGCAAAACTACACACCAAAACATTCCATCTGAATTCATTCAACTTGAATGAGTTTGTTAGTTAGGCTAAACGTATTATTCGATTAATCATATATTCAAAGCTACACACACACATACCCACCCCTATGACACAGTACTCATTGGTCTTGTTTATCTATTACACTATTAAATGTCTGAGGACAGAGATCTACCCAACTTAATTCTATTAAAATAATGTAGAACTAATATAGATTCACATTTATTGTAAGTGTGAACTAAATATAGGATAATGATGATGTCATGCATTGTTATAAGATCTGTGTCCAATTAGCAGAGTGAATGAACTGGCTAAGATGCTGTCAAACTTCTTGTACAAATATGAATAAATGGAATTATATGTTTAGAGGGAAAATGTATACCCAAAGAGATTTTAAGTATTAAAAAATTATCCTCATACCCTTACACCATTTTTTTCTAGGAGTAATATAATTTTAAGGGACTATCTGAGGAATACACAATGAATGAGATTAAAAACAAGAAATTAAACACTTAAGTACATATATTATAGTGCTAAGGGGCTTCCCAGGTGGCTCAGTGGTAGACAACCTGCCTGCCAATGAAGAAGACATAGGAGACGTGGGTTTGATCCCTGGGTCAGGAAGATCCCCTGGAGAAAGGAATGGCAACCCACTCCAGCATTTTTGCCTGGAGAATGCCATGGACAAAGGAGCTTGGCAGGCTACAGTCCACAGGATTGCAAACAGTCAGAAAGGATTGAGTGAATGAGCACGGATTATAGCACTAAGTGTTAGTCGCTCAGTCATGTCCAAGTCTTTGTGACCCCATGGACTATAGCCCATCAGGGCTCTTCTGTTCATGGAATTCTAAGCAAAAATACTGCTTTGGCAGTATTTGCCATGCCCTTCTCCAGGGGATCTTCCTGACCCAGGGATGGAATCCAGGTTTCCTGCATTGCAGGCAAATTTTTCACCATCTGAACCACCAGCACTAAAGAGCTACATAAAATTTTAATTATAATATTCATTAGAAAAAAGCTATTTTATTTTTTTCTGCCTCATTTATTTCTGAGGGGGTTGATATATATCTGTAGGATGAGGCATAAATATTAAATTTTGTACCCAAACCAGACTTTATCACTAACAACAGGTCAGTGGAACTCTTGACATGTCAGCAGGAATCCCCAACTACAGATTCAGTTCATTTTATCTGTCTCTCCTTTTGTTCTTTTTCTGAATATGAGGTTGTCATTGGCCCTAGGATAAGTATACATTATTGGGGTTTGGTTTATCCAAAACAGCATATGCTCAACTATGCTAAGTAGAGGTTTAAACTTGAAAATGATGTTGAAACACTACTTTGGTTGTAGACACATGGGAGAAAAAAGAAGAATTTGCCTTCGCATTGCCAATGTTTTCCACATCAAGGAGACTGGGCTACAGTTGTCACTGGTGTGTTTCCTTTTTTATTTTGCACCTCAGAAGCCCTTTCTCCCTTCTTTTCCTCACTTTTCCTCATGTATGAGAAAGGTCAAAAGGCCACAAATGCTTTTCCTTTTAGATTGAGTAGCCATGGGCTTCTTTTGTAGGTTAAGAAAGAGATGTAGTATCTGGACAGACCCTCTGCTTAGCTCTGACTATAAGTATCATGGTAGAGTCATAGGTTAATTCGCTAAAACAGCAATTTCTGTTTTGTTCTTGTTCTGAATTCCCTCTATTTGAACAAGACAGGCAGACACTTTGTAGTCTTTCACCCCAGGAGAGTCTGTGTAGTGCACCCTGTCTCAATTATTCCTTTCTTTTTTTTTAGAAAATGAAGTTATTTAAAAATAAGATTATAGGGATGAGAGGAAAGAGGGAGAAATGGTCAAAGGGGAGAAAAGTTTTCTTCATTCCTACGCAGGGGCTAGAGGCTCACTGCCTTGTGAACAGGGCAGACCAAAAGACCCAGAGAAGTGGGAGGAACAACATAGTACTGGAGGCGTCACTTGACTTCCAGCACAAACGAATTATGCTCTGCTCAAGAAACGCAGACATAACCCGAGCACTGGGGCTCAGCAAGGTACTTTATGATCTTGGACAACGGATGTCTAAGGGGTAACTCAGTATGAACGAAAGGCCCTTAGAGCTTAAATAATCTGAATGGGAAATAGGCAATAAGTTAATGATTCAAATTTAAGTTTTTGCTGCATCTAAGGGACAGAGCCTTATTGTCAGATTTATCATGATTTAAAGGACGGTTAGAATCCTACCCTATTTATATAATACACATACTAATAAAGGGGTTGAAAATTAAATAAGATGAAATTAATATAAGAATTCATATAGCAAGTGGATGCCTCACAGCAGGTAGTTAGCTAATCATTGCATAACTCTTAGATATAATTGCAGAAAGCTGTCTGATCCTTTAAAGGACTAGGTTCTGGGCCTTAAATTGTTAATATATTAAGTCCATTGTTAATTTCTATTAATTTGACTTTGGAGCTTCACAGGATGGTAAATGTCAAGCTTGAATGCTGGCTAATAGTCTTGAGATCTTGTCCTGATGGGTATTTTAGCACAAAGCTAACAGATTGTACATCTCCTGATGTACTGAATAGGGAGAACTGAATAGTATTTCCAAAGGGTAAGGGAAACTGTAGGCAAAGGTTGAAATAAAACTTCTAGCAAAATAACACAGCAGCTTGCACAGTTATAGACTGTGAAAATCAAATACCCATAGCATATCTTAGTGTTTTATTTAGTCATTAATTAATCTAAGTTTATTTATTCATTAATTAAACATCTATTTGGTGAGTCTCTATTAAAGTAAGTCTTCCCAACCTACTGGCTGAGAACTGGTACCTGTTAGAAATAAAGTGCACAATAAATGTAATGTAATTGAATCATCCTGAAAACCATCCCTTTTATCCCCAGTTCGTGGAAAAAGTGTCTTCCTTAAAACTAGTCCCTGGTGCCAAAATGGTTGGGGACAGCAGTATTAAAGGATAGGAATATTTGTAATAAATTACTGAACAAAATAAGCAGTGGAGTGACCTTGTGGAATTTATAGTCTAAGAGGCAATTTATCCATAGTGAGATACTCTTTTTGGAACAACATAAGAAATTTAATGGTTAACTGTAAGTCTAACTAGAAATAGCAAGCTCTGAAATAGTAAAGGAGATAATAGTCTGTCCCAAATCTGTGGTTGTTTGCACCTGGAATTTTGAGCTGCATCTACATGCATAAAGATCATTTAGCATTTATTCTGCAATTTATTAGACCCTGATAGACCATGTGCTAGCTATTGCAAACACAAAAACACAACGTCCCTGCAATATAGACATAATGGTTTATGAGATAAATGTTATTTTCACCATTCATTTTGAAGATCAAGAATAAAGATGTATAGAAAAGAAAGGAAAATAAAGAAAAATAGAGACGTCCCTATTTATGAATCACGTACTTCAGGTCTGATACTATGCTGAGCATTTTATAGCTTACTTCACTTAAGATCTATAACAGCCAAAAAATATATTATTATTCCATATTCATGATGAGAAAGCTGAGGGTGAGAAGATATGCTACTTACTAAAAACTAGTTAGTTAGTTAATAGGAAACCTAGAATTTGAAACCCAGTCAGTATTATTTTTTCACCTGTATCGTAAATCTTAGCAATAGTACAAATTTCTATTTGTCATGAAAATATTTTAAAATGTCTAGTTCATTGGAACAACAAACTAGGTAAAATGTGAACTCCATGGTTGAAAATTGCCAGTGTATATTCAGTTTGAAAATATTTTCTGGGAAATATAAGAGCTGTTATAAATGACTGACAATGAATGAATGAATACATACATACATACGTTTTATATATACACACACACACACACACACACATAAGTCAATCCAGAAATTTAGAAAATTTAAAAATAATCTCAGCACCTCCTAACTTAGTTTTAAATGGATTGTCTAGCTTTCACATAATTTTATGTTGTAGTCAGGCAAAAGATTTTTAAATTTAACGTAATCTGCTTCAGGGCAAATTAAGTATTGCTTAATGATCAAGGAAAGAGTTATATTTTAAAATCTAAATAAAAGTATACCTTTTGGGTACCATTTTCCTTGGGAGAAAAATCATGTTAATTTCAATATGAGTAACATATCTTATAATTATCTTATAATTTTCATGTATTACTTTTTCTAATATTTGAGTTTTTAACTGAATATATGAAAATATGTCAGCCTTTGAAAGTTTGAAAAAAAAAAAGGTTGAAATAAAACTTCTAGCAAAATAACACAGCAGCTTGCACAGTTATAGACTGTGAAAATCAAATACCCATAGCATATCTTAGTGTTTTATTTAGTCATTAATTAATCTAAGTTTATTTATTCATTAATTAAACATCTATTTGGTGAGTCTCTATTAAAGTAAGTCTTCCCAACCTACTGGCTGAGAACTGGTACCTGTTAGAAATAAAGTGCACAATAAATGTAATGTAATTGAATCATCCTGAAAACCATCCCTTTTATCCCCAGTTCCTGGAAAAAGTGTCTTCCTTAAAACTAGTCCCTGGTGCCAAAATGGTTGGGGACAGCAGTATTAAAGGATAGGAATATTTGTAATAAATTACTGAACAAAATAAGCAGTGGAGTGACCTTGTGGAATTTATAGTCTAAGAGGCAATTTATCCATAGTGAGATACTCTTTTTGGAACAACATAAGAAATTTAATTGTTAACTGTAAGTCTAACTAGAAATAGCAAGCTCTGAAATAGTAAAGGAGATAATAGTCTGTCCCAAATCTGTGGTTGTTTGCACCTGGAATTTTGAGCTGCATCTACATGCATAAAGATCATTTAGCATTTATTCTGCAATTTATTAGACCCTGATAGACCATGTGCTAGCTATTGCAAACACAAAAACACAACGTCCCTGCAATATAGACATAATGGTTTATGAGATAAATGTTATTTTCACCATTCATTTTGAAGATCAAGAATAAAGATGTATAGAAAAGAAAGGAAAATAAAGAAAAATAGAGACGTCCCTATTTATGAATCACGTACTTCAGGTCTGATACTATGCTGAGCATTTTATAGCTTACTTCACTTAAGATCTATAACAGCCAAAAAATATATTATTATTCCATATTCATGATGAGAAAGCTGAGGGTGAGAAGATATGCTACTTACTAAAAACTAGTTAGTTAGTTAATAGGAAACCTAGAATTTGAAACCCAGTCAGTATTATTTTTTCACCTGTATCGTAAATCTTAGCAATAGTACAAATTTCTATTTGTCATGAAAATATTTTAAAATGTCTAGTTCATTGGAACAACAAACTAGGTAAAATGTGAACTCCATGGTTGAAAATTGCCAGTGTATATTCAGTTTGAAAATATTTTCTGGGAAATATAAGAGCTGTTATAAATGACTGACAATGAATGAATGAATACATACATACATACGTTTTATATATATACACACACACACACACACACATAAGTCAATCCAGAAATTTAGAAAATTTAAAAATAATCTCAGCACCTCCTAACTTAGTTTTAAATGGATTGTCTAGTTTTCACATAATTTTATGTTGTAGTCAGGCAAAAGATTTTTAAATTTAACGTAATCTGCTTCAGGGCAAATTAAGTATTGCTTAATGATCAAGGAAAGAGTTATATTTTAAAATCTAAATAAAAGTATACCTTTTGGGTACCATTTTCCTTGGGAGAAAAATCATGTTAATTTCAATATGAGTAACATATCTTATAATTATCTTATAATTTTCATGTATTACTTTTTCTAATATTTGAGTTTTTAACTGAATATATGAAAATATGTCAGCCTTTGAAAGTTTGAAAAAAAATCTAAAATTTTAGTCTCTGGTTAGTTTAGGCATAGAGTTATGCAAAATACTTTTCACTTCTGGCAAAAACAACAGGAAAAAAGCATTAGTCTCTCCAGGGTGATTTTGTACTTCCTACTCTAGGATAGTCCAGAAACAAAATGAGGTCAGAATTTTTCACTAATTTCTGGCCTTCTGTTCCTCCACATTCTGGCAATGAAATGTGGAAAACATATTTGTTCAAGGGCAAAGTGAACTTTTTCTGAACCTCTCAAGACATCCACTCTTAGTCATAGGAAAATAGAACTTTTTGGTGCTTTTTTAACTTCAACTACTGAAACCACTAATGAATCGTACAACGGCTTCTCCCAGTCTCCACTCAATCAGCAATCATTTTCCTTTATTTACTTACTACATTATAAGTAATATTATGCCAAGGTGTGGATTTACAGGATGCTTGATCAGAGACAGGAAATCAGTTTTGTTGTCAGAATGAAATAGCTGATATTCTTAAAAAGGTTCCCTTTCTGCCTCCTAAGCTATTTAAGCCAAAATTACTAATGAAATAGAAATCATGGTTAATTGACTGAATAGGATGAATTCTTTTCTAAAAGGTCGGAGCCTATTACCATGTTTGTCTCAATTAGCCTCCAGAGTTATTTGCTTATTTGAGGGTGGTCATGGAAAGGAGTTTGAGGTTGTTTTTTATTTTATAAATGAAAAAAGAAAACTGACATCAAAACAGAAGGCAATATTTGTTTAAATGTTACACAATTGGCTGGAGTCCCAAGAGTTTTTCAAATATTAAATGCTTCTTCTAATACAGTGATTAATAAAAGTAGGAATTTGCACAATGTCTAATTGCAAAAGAATTTACATACATATAAACTAAAAAGTAGGAGCCCTCTAGGAAGAGAAAAATATGCTGAAGAGAAGTCAACAGTGTCTCTGAAATGAAGAAACAAGGAAAGAAAGCAAAGAGAAATTACCTTTCCATCCATCTTCCCCCAAATCGTCTGCTTCACTACTTGAAGGGGTGTTGAGTAACTTTCAGCGATTGCTATTACAAGTACTCAGCTGAGGATATTATTACAGGTTGTGAAAGAGAGCCTTAGGTATACAAATTTTTATTTTATTTCACTCATTTCTTCGGTAGAGCTCTTCAATACTTCATTTTAAAAAAATGCACTGATAGCATTACTGGTAATAAATTTAATTAAATTCTTTTCAGAAATATCAACCTGACGTTTATATATTTTTTTCGACTTTTTAAAAAAGTGAATTTAGAGCTTAATGTTATAGAATATAAAAGGTGAGCTACATGATTTGGGCACACACTGATCCTGACCATACGTTCTACCCAGTTTAAATGTCATGCTCCTTGCTGTTTCTATTGTGTTGTGACTTGAGAAACACCAGGTTTCCATTCCAATTTTCTTATATAGCTTCAGTGCTTAAAAGCGCAAAGAACAATTACTTTAGAAATTCTTTGAAAAGCTATTTAGTTTGCTTTCCTATTTTCAAGAATTTTCTAAAGTCATGAGAGCATATACCTTGGATTACAATACACCAGAGAAGAAATTCTCTTTACTACATGAGGTGTCTTTGTGCATGCATGCTTGCTAAGTCACTTCAGTCGTGTCCAACTCTTTGCAGTCCTAAGGACTATAGCCCACCCGCCTCCTCTCTGTGGGATTCTTCACCCGAAAATACTGGAGTGGGTTGCCAAGCCCTCCTCCAGGGGGTCTTCTCTATGCAGGGATCGAACTGGGGCTCTTCTGCATTGGCATGTGAGTTCTGCATTGGCAGGTGAGTTCTTTAGCATTAGTGCTTCCTGGGAAGCCAGCCTTTGTGAAGTGGCCAGTAAACATTTTCTGTAAAAAAAAATATTTTAAGCTTTCTGCACAGTCACCTGTTTGCACTTCAAAGAACTTTTACTTTCCATAAAGTATTATTTTTTATTTTTTAACCTTTAAATGATTAAATATATAAAATTATTCTTAGCTCATGGACCATATGAAGAAACAAGGCTGAAGCTGGATTTGCCCCTGGGCTACAGTTTGCTGACCCCTAACTTGGTGCATTGGTTAGAAATCTTAGTCTTGAAAGTAGCTAGTCTTGAATATAATGAAAATTCTACCATTTATTTATATTACAAAATAAAACTCTCTATATATCCATTTTTACAAGCACAACATCTATTTTGCAATATGAGGGTTAAGCAAAGTTCTTATTGTACACTCATTGAAGTGGGTTCATTATTGTGCTATAACTTTTTCAAGCAGAAAAGGAGACCTGCATCACCCTGCTTCAGTCTCTGTATAAACAAACAATAGCCAACTACTATCACTGGCAAATAATATTTTGCAAAACTTGAAACTTCATGTCATTCTCCTTCCTTCCTCAACCAATGCTGATTCTTCCAGATTGAACTTAGAGATATTTTTCTTCCAAATCTTTACTCATGTTCTGAAATTCTTGTAAATGCTCTGAGATGATTCATTATCCTCTGAAATTTTGACATCAAGAAAAGACTGAATTTTTTGACTAAATATGAAGCCTTATTCAAAGTCATTGCTTAACTACATGAAACATTCCCAGAAGAAGAATTGCTGATTGGTATTTTCTGAAAATTTAAGTTACATATCTATGCTTTATATTATTAAGCTTTCGTTTTGCTATTTATATTATAGCAATATTTGCTGTTTTTATACAAAATCCTGTTGTTGTTTAAAAGGATTTCTTGTTTGATTTTTTATTTCTTCAACTAGTTACCTCAGTCGTGCTCTTGAGAATTTCCCTTTTACCTTTATTTCCTCCTTACTATTTGATATATAACTATAAATTATCACTGTAAGGAGGGCTTCCCAGGTGGGGCAGTGGTAAAGAATCCTATCTGTCAGTGCAGGAGACACAAGAGACTTGGGTTCGATCCCTGGGTTGGGAAGATGCCCTGGAGTAGGAGATGGCAACCCACTCCAGTGTTCTTGCCTGGAAAATTTTATAGACAGAGAAGACTGATGGGCTACAGCCCATGGGGTTGCAAAGAGTCGAACACAACTGAGTGACTAACACTTCATTTTTTTCTCTTTAAACTTATTAATATGATTGATTACATTGATTGATTTTTGAATTTGGAAACAACCTCCCTTACTTGGAAAACACCATTTGGCCATGGTGTATAATTATTTTTATGCATTGTTGGATTCAATTTTCCCTTATATTTTACACATTTATTCATGAATAATATTGGTCTGAATTTTTAATTTTATTTTGTTTTGATTTGTACTGTTTTTGTCTAGTTTTGCTATCAGGGTAATTCTGGCATCATAAAATGAAGAGATATTTCTCCTCCTTTTCTTCTTCTGAAACAGATTGGGTAGAATTAGTGTTCATTCATCTTTAGATGATTGGTAGAACTCACCACTGAAGTTTTTGATCCCAGAGATTTATTCTTGATTGGGTTGAATTAGTGTTCATTCATCTTCAAATGATTGATGGAATCCACCACTGAAGTTTTTTGGTCACAGAGATTTATTCTTCACAAAAGTTTTAATTATGAACTCAATTTCTTTAATGGTTATAGGACTATTCAAAGGATCAATATCACTTTAATTTTTTAAATATATTTTTTGGCTTACAATGAATTGTCCCATTCATTAATCTAGATTGAATTTGTGAGCACAAGTTATTCATTGTATTCCCTTTTTATCCTTTCAATGGCTGCGGAAACTATACTTAGAGCCCATATACATGTAATTTGTATTTTTTCTCGTCTTGCTTTTGTCAGTTGTGCTAGAAATCCATCAATTTCATTTTATTTTCAGATAAATAACTTTTGTTTCATTGTTTTTCTCTACTATTATTTTCTGATTTTTGGTATCATTGATTTCTGCTCCTCTCTTTATAATTCTACTCTTTTCCTGCTTTGCCTTTATTT